>OX442352.1:6517331-6642331 GCA_949357725.1 Hyperoplus immaculatus
TTCTGCTCCTCCTGACGACAAAACAAAAACCTGACTGACAAAACCCTTACACTGGAATAATTGTGATCTATTGTTGTTGTTTAGTATCATGCCTATTGTTTTTTTTTTTTTTTTTTTTTTTTTTATTGATATTTTTACTGACTGTCATCTTGATTTAACTTGTTTATATTATGTATGTTTTATTTTATTGTCTCAATTATGATTCTCATGTAGTGGAACAGGGAGACGACAGGGGCTGAGTATGTGCTCAACCTCTTACTGGGATTTAAGTTAACGTGCACACACACACACACACACACACACACGCAAACACACGCAAACACACACACTACACACACGCAAACACATGTAAAAAGAAATAACCTGTGAAATGGTCCTTAACGTTCCTCAAGCGCTCCTTTTTTTTTTTTACCAGGGGACAGTTGAGCTTTTTTTTTTTTTTTTTTTTTTAAGTTATTTTTGTTCATGTTATGATATCTTGTCGCCAAGGGGTTGAAAAGTTGCCAAAGGGGAAAGGGTGTTGGGTGAAGATTTTTTTTAAATTTAGTTTTTGGTTATGATTTTTCCATCAGACCAAAAAAAGCCCCACCTTAGTAGTGTGCATTATGACATGACCCTGGATTTAAAATTGAAAAAAAAAACTCTTTTCATGTGTCCTCAGTTTTGATTTAATTATCTTACAAAATTGCCTCATTTATCAGAGCTAGTGGAATCATCTCAGAATCAATCCCACATTCACTTTTCAGCTGTGCCAAGCGGGATAATACATTTGGTCCATTGGAAGTGGTGTGAGGATTAAGCCCCTCAGACTTGCAGTAGGTTATTTACATGGCGGGTGTGTGCCTCCTGGGAGCCTGTATCACACAACAGCAGCCATTATTAGCACGCATGCATACGTTACAGTTAAACTTTAAGTGCAAAGCAACAGATCTAGCAGGTAAAAATGTCGAGAGGTACTCATCATTTTTTTTTCATTAGAGGAATTCATCTGGAGTGTGCTTGGTTTAGTCTGCCATGTATTGTGTCCACTGGTCATCAAGCACACCTTCTGATATGTATCTCTGGTCGTGGCCTGCTGAATGGGGGGGCCACAGAAGTTGTTACTTCTAGCGCACTGTCTCTCAACTCTTGACAATGGGGAGACAGAATTGGGAACAAGTTCTTTCTTTCTTTCTTTCTTTCTTTTTTTCTTTCTTTCTTTCTTTCTTTCTTTCTTTCTTTCTTTCTTTCTTTCTTTCTTTCTTTCTTTCTTTCTTTCTTTCTTTCTTTCATTTCATTTCAAAATGATAGCGCACTTAGCCTACTGTAGGTTTTAAAAGTTGTCCTACTGTGCCGAAACAACTCTGGCCATACTGTATTGTGTAACAGTCTCTTCTTCTGGCTGCCTTGGAGGGCTGTCCTCTTCTAGTTTTCAGTCACCTTTTTAACTGTCTCTGCTATGATTGTGATGCCGATGTCTCAAAGTGTTTGTGGCTCTTAATAGCTGGTCTAATCACTAACCCTGCGTGAGGCTCAGAAAGCCTCTCTGCACATCATGACATTTTACTCACCTGAAAAACATGGACCTCATCCTTCACACAGTAGTTGCATCTCAATTTTTTTATTTTATTGTATTGCCTTTTCAGCAAGAGGCAATTCAACCTTAAGTAGCCCCACACACTTTGAGAGATTGACGCTAGTCCACCTCCAGCACTTCTCTGTCCAATTTGTTCATATTATGATGCCCCCCCCCTATTGTCACTCTGGCTCTCTGAATGTCAGTGCTTGTCTGCTGTTCCCTGTCAAAACAGATCGAGAAGACTCATGAAATGTATTATTGTTTGATATCCGATGCCTTTTGGACATCCTCATGAATGGTGATGTGCTGACTGCTAGAACAATAGCAATACTTCCACACACACACACATACACGTTCTCACATACATGGGGGGGCTAGTAGAAAAGCTCATCCCTTTTAATCACGATTGCCCAAGTTTTTAGAGTAGAGTCATTATATATATGAACATATATTTTCATGCTATATTTTGTATTAAGCTAAATGTTAGGGTGTGCGAGATATTTATGTCTATTCGTTGGCTCAAGTGGGCTTCAGGCTGTCGTGCCTATTCCCCTTCAAAAAAACACTCCATTCTGCTCTTCAGTCTTGACACCAATGTACTTGTTGATATGTTGAGTCCTGTGACTATGGTTATGCTGTGGTATTACCCCCCTTTATGTATTTAATATTGTACATATCAACGATCCTACTAGAATCCACAGGAAAGGGAGGAGCGAGAACAACAGTTTGACTCTTAAGTTGCACTATTTTCAAACACCAGCTGGGTGAGGTAGGATCTCCATTATGTACTGCACTCTCACAAAGGTCTTAGTTCAAGTACATTGGGGTGCAGGACGCCGGGTTTGGATTGGGTGACGGGGGGCAATAGAAAAAAGGTCTGAAGCACACTTGGGCTTAGCACTACAGTCATCTCAAAATGGTGGGAGGAGGGTCTAAAATGCACATGGCCTCGTCCTCCCCCCATCCCCCCCCAAGTTAGTAGACACTACGTAGGGTGCCTCTAGTGTGAATGTTCAAAAAAAAACGCTTCTTTCTACACCTTTCTTCATGTCCACTGTTCAGCACATACTATTCCAACATCAGATACACACACCCCTCGACTTATCAGTTGGACCAAGCCTTGTACAAGTACAAAACATTAAACTAGCAGCCGGTGGATTGCACACACACACATACACACTCTTGATACTCAGCCATTTGCACAGAGGTGCACTGTGGCCTGTGCTGTGGTTGTCCCTGTGTTGGTTCACAGCTGCACACTTTGGGAGATGGGTGACGGGAGAGTTATCTTTTAACAAGAAGACGTTGAAAACTGTATAAAGTAGAGAAAACCAATGACTTCAAAAAAGGTCAAACGTAATGGAAACTCATAAGCTGTACATTTGTAATAAAATAGTAAAACAAGTCACGCGTCTGTCTGCATTTCTTACTGTATGGGTGCTCACTCTAAAAGCTGTATTTTTTATAACTTAGTCTTGATACCTGAATGAAAGGTTGTAATTATATCTACTCCATCCTACATTGTTTTTTTTAATACATAACCGATATTCATTCCAAAAGGAGGACATTAATCTACATTGAGCGACACTTTTTATCAATTAAAAAGAGCATAAGTCCCACTACATCATTTAGAATCAATATAATAAGAAGCACTATGACATTTCATTCTTCAAACTAAAGGCATGTTGTGCATGGCGTATTTATAGCTTCCAAAGATACATGTGAACTAGATTTAAAGGGGTTATTTTTCCCCCACTTCTCACTACTTATCAGTCCTTATCCAAATATTTTACCTTGGAAAAAATGTTGGTTGATAACATGCTATCAGATTTTGAAGGCTCAAATATTGATATTGGTCTCGGCTTCAAAAACCCAGACACCGGCCCTGCTCTGACCGGTCAGATACTAACATTTACTTATGGTGTTAAAGAGATAGAAGAAAAATACAAACAGTCCACACACACTGAACACTTCTGTCAAGGAATGTATTGTCATTTTAAAATCCTTCTCTACAGTCTTCAAAAAACCTTGTCTAAGTATACAGCTAATCACTTGATAGTACCATTGCATTACAATAACACACACACCACACACTGTTGCTTAGAACAGCAACTTACACATTCACATACTAAACCTCCACAGGTCAAAGCAACACAAAATGACTATAAAACTACATTGGAAAAAACTAAATAGTAAATATAACAGGATCTAAACAATCATCTGGGAGATGGGGTAGTGGTAAGAGCGCATACCATATTGAGGACCCGGTTTCGAATCCGGCCCGGGTCGTTTTCTGCACGTCATCCCCCTCTCTCCCCAATACAACTCTCAAGTAAAAGGTGAAAAACAGCAAAAAATACCTTGATAAAAACAATCATCTGGAAAATAAAAAGGTCAGAACCAGACCTAGAGACTCAACACTGCTCCAGAGACCAGTCTGGATTTTTCTTCAATCTTCATCTCTACATTACTTATTGAAAATTCTCTAAATGGCAATATTTTTAATGTGAATTTGGTAGAAATGTTGTCAGTAGTTTATATTATAAAATCAAAATGTTAATTTTACTCAAGCATATGCCTCTTAAAAGTCAAACGAGAGACGCTGAACATTTGGAGTGGTCTCTTCATTTTTTTCCAGAGCTGTATATATATTGTATTGTAAATATTATTTAGTGGTTGTTTTTTGGGGACTGTAATTTCGGACTACTGAATGTGGACATTTTTTTTGTTGGCATGCAGTATGCAATCCGTGAAGAAAAATGCTTTGCCTCTGTGTTGTAACATAGTTCATAATGTAACACTCATTCTGGACCTCCTTCCCATTGGTCTTCCTTCACATGGATAAATATACATCAACCTATGGTCCTCCTCTTCTAAAACAATATACACTCTTAACTGACCCCTTGAGCAGCATTGTAGAACTCCAGATAACACACACACATCAAATACTGTATGCGTACAGATGGATAAGTTGTGTCCGTTGTGCACAACCCAGGTCTGGTTTTTAGTTTTTTCTCACAGTCTATTTCATTGACATAATAGAGAAGCTTTTTATGAATATTCTCTTGTGCATTAAGACTAAGGCACACTCTGACATCCTTGTTTCTTTCTTTCATGGTTCTAGATCTCTTCATCTGAGCTAGAGGAGCTAGGCAGGAGAACACACTCCTGTCTTCTGCCCCTTTTACGCCTCCTGTCCGAAATTCGTAGCCTCCTGCGGATCACATCTAGAGGACACAAAACAAAACAAATAATAATATGAATGAAACTGCTTGAGAATGTCCAAAAAAGCACCGGATTGCTTCCAACTAAGCTGCTGTGTGTATGGTTTATATATGTCTGTTAATAAGCAAGATCTCTTAAAAACTACTTGAAAGACCTCGCTGAAATTACACGTACAGTTAGGGCAGAGGCCAAGGAAAGACAGATTAGTTCACTTAAAAGTTGCTCCGAGGAACTTTCAGTTTGTGTGAATTCTTGCACGCCCTTTGGACAAAAGCGGTATTGTTTTTACTATGCAAGCTGTTGTTCCTGTGTGAGAGTATACCAGTGACAAAGGCATTAAGAAAAACTATAAAAACTAATTGCATTCTTTGGACTGATGGTCTTGTTTGCTGTTACATGTCATTTATGATTATCAGAGGAAAAATTAGACTGTTTTTTAGAAATACCTAAAGGTTCCTCGTAGCACCTTTAACATGATCACACTATTGAATGAACTGGTCGGAATGGGTTTTGGTGACCCTGCTTGGTGTGTGCCCCTTACCTGCCACGCTGTCGTAGTCCCTATGTGGGTCATGCCAGTACATGCTTGGCGTGGTCGTCCAGTGTCGGTAGAGGCGTGTGTGGAGCACAGACAGGGTGAGGAGGACCAGCAAGAAGCCCAGGGCTGCTGCTGCCCACACCGCCTCGTCTGACCTGGGCGTCCGCAGCATCGACCCAGCATTCACATCAGTAGCTAGTGCCTCGGCCCCTGGGTCTATGGTGGGCAGGTAACTGGCTGGCTGTGGGTCTGGCTGTCCGTCTGCTTTGGGTTTGGAAACTGGATCAACACCGGGCTTTCTACCTTTGTGGTGAGAGTGGGCGCCGCCGTGTGTCTGCTTATGTTCCAACTCCCTCTCTTTAACCTCCACCACTGCCTCATCCTTCATCTTCAGGCCACCACCACCCGCTGTGCTGTGTTTGGCTTTGGAGGCGTTCTCTCTCACACCGTCGTCAACTGAGTCTTTATTTCTTTGTTTGGTCGGGTCAGTAGCTTCATGTTTGATACTGTGGCTCAGCAGGGCTTTGGGCCTGGTGGTTCGTTTACCTCCACTCTCATCCAGGAGAACATGCGAGCCAGCAGAGGGCTCAGGGTTCCTCCTCATGTCTGTAGTGTTAACTTGCCTGGGCTGCTGTGCTAATGCTAATGCTGCTGTCTGTAGCGTGAGCTGGCCTTTCTGAGAACCAGCAGTAGCATTGAATCCTAAAGAATCGGCACTTGTTTTATCAGATATATGTGAGCCCAAAGGAGTGGTGGGCCCAGGTGTAAGGCCCGGGTTTATATTCAGGATCTTAGACAGAGGTGGCACCTCCTGTGGAAGCAGAGGATTTGAGAGAGGCATGTTCAATGGAGGAGGAGAGTCCAGTGTGCCGTTGTATTTCTGGACGTTTTGTGTGTCGGTGGAGTTCAACAGAAGACTGGAGAGGTGTGTTACTGTGTGTGCTCCCTCATCAGTAACATTCCCCCGTCTGTCTAAGATGGCCGCTCGTATCCGTCTGCTCTTCCCTTCCTCTTGCTTCAAGCTTTTCTTCTGCTTCTTCTTCTTCATGTCAGACTGTAGCTCCGCCCCCATGGCTCTGTTAGAAGAGATGGTCTGTTCACAGCATCGCCTCACAGACTCCTGCTGTTATAGAAAAAGTTACTTTTAGAGACAGGACTTTTGAAATTAATATTTTCACGCTGCTTTTATTTGTATACATGTCATATGACTGATTATTAACACTATGTAAATAAAGGTAACACTTTACAATAAGGGTACATTAATTAACTGTTAATTTATTGCTTAATTAAGGGGTAATAAGCATTTATTAAGCACTACCTAACTGTTAATAAATCGCTTAGTAAAAGCTGATTAACATACACCCAGCATTAACTAACTGTTAAGCTTAGTTTATACCTACCTAAGCATTAATAACTAAGCACTTACTAAAGGCTTAATAGGCATTAACTACATATTAGATAACCATTACTTGCATTAACTTAGCATTAACTAACAGTTCATTAATGTACCCTTATTGTAAAGTGTTACCTAAATGAACATAATCAGCAATGTGGTCAGTCCTTATACCTGTGTGGTTTCTGAGTTTTCCTCTGCAGGTGCATGTGACTGCCGGTGCCGCTGGGCCGGCCATGTTAACAGCAGGTTGTACTTCCTGCTCTGGCTCGTTCCACTGCTCTTATTGGTTGTGGATGTGGTGGTCTCCAGCCAATCACAGAGCTCCGGAGAGGCTACGGTGGAAAGCTCCAAGGTGTGACCCCAGGATACCAAGGCTATGGGCTGAAAAACAACAGAGACAACAGTTAAGATACACTGCTCACTGCAGTCATGGTACACTAAACAGACTGTAACTGCTCCCTAATGTTATTCCTATCACTGTTTCCAACCAGGAGCAACGTCAATCCATGTAAAACCATAGGGATCATTAGCCGATAATAAAGCATTATTGGAACTACTTGCTAGAAAATAATTGAAAAAACATAATAAACAGCTGCACATTTTGATTCAATTTGATCAAATTAAATCACTGCAGTAATTCCAATGAACAGAGCCAGTGTAAGGCAACATGAATATTATTGTATAGTGTTTGAATCGTTCATAGGTATTCACAACAAGGGGTGCATCAACAATCGTACTGTTTACAAAACAGATCCAGAAAACCAGAAATACAATACATGAATGCAATCTTATACCTTATACAAACAACCCAACTTAAACATATGTTAAAGGAGCTGTAAGCGGAATGGTTCTTTTAGCTAACTTCCTGTCAGTTACTGCAGTTAGCAGTCCCCTCCCTCGTCCCTACGTCACCACATTAATGCACTGCGGTCTTCAAGCAGCGAGTTATCTAGCATCATCTCATATCCATAAGTGTGATAAAACATGATAAAAAACATCAAAACAGACATTGGAAAGGATTTTTACCTGCTCTGCCATTGTAGGCGCATACGCATTCACCCATCTGTCGCTCTGGCGTGCACCGGCAGTGAGACCATGAGTGAGACAGGTGTGGGTTTGTAGCGTTCTCTCTTGTGATTGGATATCAATTTCGGGATCCTCCGAAAAGTTTATTTGACATGCAAAGCAGCTGACTGAGAGATCGGCTTTATGAAACGCGCACATTATGTAAGTGATCACTGTATGAATAAAGAGCGATTTAACACTTATATTAACATAAATAAACCGCTTACTTCACCTTTAAGGGTGTATTCACACATGGAAAGTCTGTTAGTTCACTTGCTTTGGTCCAGACCAAATAGAATTTAGATTTGTTTTGTTTGGTGTGGTCCACTTTCATATTGCCCCTTTTGCAAGTGAACCAGCATTACGAAGCAAAACCACACGTGATCTGAGGTCATTCATTCATTGGACAGACATTCTGGGGTGGAGAGAAGCAGGAAGAACGAAGTGCGAATTTATCATTGATATAATATGGGGTTAAAAATAATAAAAAGGCCTACATCTACCCTATAAATAAAGAAGAAAAACATCAAATTATTGTTGTTTCATATGGTTATAATATGTAGCCCCATGTCAATGTCACGTTATGTGGCTTATAGCCAACGATGTGATAATTTTTACTGTATTTTTGCTGCTGGACGCGCGGCTCGCGAGGAATAGGCTCAAACTGACACACAGCTGATTAAGCTGTATCGGCTGGGTGTCGGCGCAGTTCAGCTCCAAACTGACACGGGGACAGTATTGACAGTCCCGTAGGGAAGACAAATAAAAACACACTTCATGCAAAGCGCAGCGTGAACCTGTTGGCACTGTAGGCTACGGGAGACGCTCCTCTCCATCTGATCGCTGAACACATCAGCATGTGTACGCGTCATTATCAACTGTAATATTTTCGCTCGGGGCTCCCGGTCAAACCACAACTAATCTTCCTAACAATGGCGACAACAACACTTTCCCAAAATGTGAAGCTGATGGCGATTTATTAAAAAAGAAAATAAAGAAAAGGCGCAGTGCTTCCCGCAATTGGGTCGGATCGAGTCCGGCCAAATTCACACCACATACGAACTGCAGCAGAGTGCGTTTTGAAGCGCATCGAGACCACCTCTTCAGCTGGGTCTCGGACCGCTTGTTTGGTCCGCCCCCGAGTGCGATTGCTGTATTCACACATGTCTGAAAGATGCGCACCGAAGGCGGAAGTGCATCTGAGTTCGTTTCAACCGAACTAAACACGGCATGTGTGAATACACCCTAAGTTGTTAAATCAGTGTCCATGAGGAAAAGCTAATGTTTTTGTAGTTTTCCAATTAAATGATCTAATAAATGGTAACTTCATTATAGCTGCTCCTCAAACAGCGTGTGTTATATTAAAATGCATTTCACACTTAGACAACAATAGGCCTGCAGCCTGCTCCTGCTTCAGTCAAGAGCAAATAGAGTGGGTTTTAAGTTACATCTTTAGTTGTGTTCATGTGTCGAAGCTAACAGAGACCTATCATCGAAGTTCATAATATTTGCAAGCGAACCGAATATACACACACACACACACAGCCATTAAAAAGCTTAAATAAACACTGGGCCTCTGTTGCCTTTGGGGTGGGTTAGAGAGGAGAGATAAAGGGATCACTCTCACCGTGTGTTGACTGAGCCGTGGATGTGGGCTCATGATGTATTGTGACAGACAGGAGCGAGCCAGGGCCGACAGGAGGGCACGCTCAGGGAGGGGGGCACAGGGATGGTACAGCAGGACAGTAGCTCCATGCTGGTAATACAACACAAATGTGGTCATCAATGTCCCTTTCCCTCCACCATCCATTATCAAAGCATTTCCATTTGTTTTCCACTAACATTTAGGACACTCGGTAACTAAGACTAAATAGCTTATAACATTGTAATTTATGTATTCCCTCCTTTTCATTTAACAATGTTTTTAGCGGTTATTAGCGGTCTGTTTAGCGGTAGCCTAGCTATCAAGGCTCCAAACAGTGAGGATGTGAGAGTTGGCAGACTTCCCAGTGTTACGCTTAATTTAGGTCGCAAGCAAAACAATTCATTGATTGAGTTTCTCAACTTTACAGTTTGATACATGTCTGGCTAAACACAGATAGCTGTAAAGGACAATTAAGCAGAAGGAACTGTGGGCAAATAGAACGCCATTCTATATTATACCGTCTTCAGCCACTGAACTCCTTTAAGCACTGTCAATCATGTTGACCTAAGATGCCAAAATGGGCTTTTTAGAAATGGAAAATTGATTTAAATAATTGAATATATTGTGACAGAAGGATCTATAAGTTGCCTGTTTTCTCATTATCTGTTACCACAGAAACTCTTCCCTGATGGCCTGTGAACAGACATCTTAATACAGGGATATGACTGCAGTGAAAGAGGAGACACACAGCCAGACACACAATGGCAGGAGAGGTTTGATGTTTAATTTGCGACTTACGTGCAAGTTGTTGAGCCAGCGCTGAGGAGGACAGTACAGGTACTCTCCACTCTCTGCCCTCACTGGTCTGTAGGAGCCACTGCAACACAGACACAGACACACACCTGAATGATATCTTCATTGACCCTTAGATAACATTATGACAAAGTAACATCAGTTGATTGCCTTATAAGGGTTGACAATAAAAGACAGTGTTGTGGGTTTTTGTGACTTAGTTGACCATGGCAACGGTGTGTGTGCGTGTGTGAGTAGCTGGGTTTGTTTCTAAAATGTGGAGCGATTATTTTGAAAGTTCGCAAAATAAAAGAATTAGCCCTGTGTTCCAATCCCCATTACTTTCTGCTATTTAGTATGGTAGAAAAAAATACATAAACTATAAATATAAAGCTACCCTACTTTTGCCGGAAGATGGCAGTTAAGGCGATATATAACGTACAGTAATGGTTTTAAAAAATGGGCAAGTTGTTATCTCCTTTCAGTGAATTAAGCGTTTCGATCACCCTGGGGCCTCAAAATGTGCATAAAATCAGGGTGATGGAAACCAAGCCATTGTCTCCTCACCTCTTGAGAGCACGTAAGGTACACACACGTCTGTCTACACAGCCTTACCTGTTGGGAATGGTATGGTTGTAGGAAATAGATTTATCCATGCAGATCTGTCTTGCTGGCTGCAGACAAAAGACAAATGGATTTAGATTATATTGCATCACCATTCTCCTGATTAAACTGCAAAGACCCCAGGTATCAGACAAAATCACTAACTAAGGCTGAATCTATCACATTTCCCATACATCAGTAAACATGTCTTGTTATGTTCAAAACAGGTCAAAAGCCTTTCAATCCTTCAACATTATGTTAGTGTAATTAATGTGTGAGCATGGAATATGGATGCAACACTGACCCTGCGTTCCAACTTCCAATACCCATACTTCCCTACTATTTAGTATGCCAGAAAAAGATTCAGGATGTCCCAATACATGCATTTCAATTGCATTATGCCAAAAATACCTAGATGTCCCACTAACTCAAATTGCATTTTGCAGTGAATTTGTCTTTATTCTTGACATTTCACGACATAATGAAGAAAAAAAAGTTCTCTCCCATGGCCCTAAACCTCATCTGTACTTTAGTATGTAGTGTAGTAAAAAGAAAAAGTATGTGATTTGGAACGCAGGGTGAGTCTCTCATCTTATTGTGTTGTGATTAGGTTTTGGCAATAGCCATGTAATGTGACTATTGATGGAGGGGGTTAAAGGTAGGGGGAAACTGACATCAGGACACTTACCACAGGATGTTCATACACTGTGTCAACACTGCGGCGTCTCTGTAGATAAGAAGACAGACAGTGAACACACACTGTCAACACACACCACAGTCATAGCAACGACAACACGCCATGTAACCAAGCTGTTAGGACTGCCTTTCACTGCCAGCAGTACCATATCCACATGGATTACATTCCCATGATTGTTTCAAACTTCCTGGCAGTGGCAGTGTGCATTGTGGCGCGCCCCACCCATCTGAGCCACTGAGGCTTAGAACAGAGTGCGTTATTAGGTTATTACACAGTTGATGACGTTGATGATGATGATGATGACGATGTAACTTGTATCCATAGTTACCTGAGTAGATTGAGGCCAAGCAGACATTGGACAGTCCCAATTAAAAGCAGCACCACCAGCAGCAGCATCAGGCAGGTCCCTTTCCAAAGAGAGCTATCATACACAAACAGACATAAAAATGAGTGTACTTGTATGACTAAATAACTAAATGCTGTTAAGTGAAACCAAAGTCATACACACACACACACACACACACACACACACACACACACACACACACACACACACACACACACACACACACACACACACACACACACGACACAGGCTACTTGCGTATTGAACGGACGGTTACGGTACCTTCCCATTATCGCATCCCAGCGCCGGAGACTGGGAGACCCCGCATCGGCCCAAACTGACCCATAGCGCGGCCAGAACCGTCACCCTCAGCGGCGGGGTCGTCTGGGTCTGGGTCGGCATGGTGAAAACAACCGCTCACTCATTTAATTAAGACAACCATTAGAGCCACCTTTCCCTGCTGCTCCTCTAGCTACACAGCGAATGACAACAACAACAACAGCTTTCATAAAGGAAAAAGTAGTTTTCCTATGGCAAAGATCCATGACAGAGAAGCGGTGAGACGTGCGACATGTCGGCTGAAAAGGCAACCTTCCCACGGTGTCGTGTCTCCTCTGTCCTCTTTAAAGTAAACGTTAAGCTAAAGTTGCCCCTTGTTCTGTATTTAAAAGTTAAAATAATGAGGGAGGCTCGAATACTTATCGCAGTGAAGAGTAAAGACTGACTTCTTTGCCAGTGTGATACACGACTGTCAAGTTATCACTGAAAGAATAGGCTACGTTGCTGGTACATTTCAAAATAAAACTGATGTGTATCAACTTAATTTGCTCTCTGTTTGTTAGTAATGTAGGCCTAACTGTTTATGCTATTATACATTTAATAGAGAATATGTCAATTAAATAGTTTATAAAATATTATGGTTTGCTCTACGGTCTAGAATTGTCTTTTTGTCTTTTTTATTGTTTACATTGCTGTGTCCTCACTTTTAGTTTTAGAACGGAATCCCTTTTCCGGAACTATGCGGACTCTCTGTGGCTGACTTTACTCAAAATGTTAAACTACGGAAGCTGGAAAGAAACTGAAGGTAGAACTTGGTAGAAGAGTGACTATAGGGCAGGCGGTTATATCTCCGAAAATCCTGTAGGGGGCGACAAAACAGCATTGGATGATTTCAATCAGTTGGTCTCTTCAATTAGCATTTTAGGAACAAAATATTTAATTCCCCTGTTAGAAAAGTATTTCTCATAATATGAAGATTAATCTGGTCAAAAAGTATGAGGATATCTATAAAGGAAAAACAAAATCCCATTCACCACATAGTGTGATACTACTGTAACCTGTTGTAGTCATTTTCAGGACTTTTGCCCCGGATAGAGATGTTGTCACACATCCCATATTGTTCACTGGGGTCATATTAGTCTATAACAGTTGAGATATTCTCCGATAAATGAAGCGCATACAAAACTTTCCCAGGACCTCTGCTATGTGTTGCGAGGTTGCAAGCTATCTGATAGTCGATAATGCATGCGTGCCAATCTTGCCATATGATATGCTATCGGTAGAAGCATATTAGCTTAAAGGTGAAGTAAGCGATTTAATTATGTTAATATAAGTGTTTAATCACTCTTTATTCATACAGTGATCACTTACATAATGTGCACGTTTCATAAAGCCGATCTCTCAGTCAGCTACTCTGCATGTAATCGGCGAATAAACTTATTGTAGGATCCCGAAATGTATATCCAATCACAAGAGAGAACGCTACAAACCGACACCCGTTTCACTCATGGTCTCACTGCCGGTGCATGCCAGAGCGACAGATGGGTGAATGTGTATGCGCCTACAATGGCGGAGCAGGTAAAAATCCTTCCCAATGTCTGTTGTGATGGTTTTTATCATGTTTTATTACACTTATAGATCTGAGATGATGCTAGATAACTTGCTGCTTGAAGACCGCAGTGCATTAATGTGGTGACGTAGGGACGAGCGAGGGGACTGCTAACTGCAGTAACTGACAGGAAGTTTGCTAAAAGAACTATTCCACTTACAGCACCTTTAAAGGTCACATATTATGCAAAACATACTTTTTAAATGTGTTGGAACATAACTATGGGTCCACGGTGTGCCTAGGAACTGCCAAAGTAAAAAAAAAATAAATAAATCTCTCCTTTCCTCACCCTCCCCCTTTCTGAAAACCTCTCCAGTCAGAATTCTCGCCGACTGTAACGTCACAGTCGGCACAGCCACTTCTCCATATTTTCTTTATATGTCCATGCTTCCCCCCCACATTAGTAACCATAAACTTCCACCGTGCAAAACTTCCACCCCCCCCCCATTTCTTATTGGTCCACGGCCCCGCACGGCCCGAGATCCGATGGAAAATTTTCCGAGCAACAGCCATGTTGTTTTCCCCGCTAAGCGACCAGATGCCCGTAGTACAGCAAAGCATGCTGAATGTATACACCAACACAGAATGCTTTTGCTCATACTCCACTAATTTATCTTAACCACAGCAGTCTAATAATGCCTCGTTTTTAATAACACAACGGATAGGAAGCTACCTGTGCTTTTTTTTAAACGGTGAAACTAAAATAATAGTTTTTATTGGTATTTTTGCCTGCCTGGTGTATAGCTATTAGCTTTGGGACAAGCAACCAGCTTTTGCTCATAACAAGCTGTTTATATTCCCCACAGCAGTCTGAAAATGCCTCGTTTTTAGCAAGACAAAGCATTGGAAGGTAATAGAGTCGAAGTCTAACTTTGAAGCAAATTTTTTCACTGATTTTAGTGATATTTTTAGCCGTTAGCTTCCGAGCTAGCTTCGCAGTAGCCTCCATCTTTTGCTGCATTTTTATTGTGAACATGCCGTTTCCATTAGCTTGTGGCTGTCAGTGCATCTGTATGAACATAGTCTTTCATGTAGACAAGGATCGGTCATGTCAAACTGTTCAAAGTGCGTGTGAGCTCCTGCGTTACTAGCACTAAACATGGTTCTTCTCATGGGTAAACCTAACCGTGGTAACATGCAGTACAGGCACGGCAAGCTATGGACCTATGGGCAGACGCCAATATCTTCGCCTCCAGACAGGGGCGGGGGGAGCTCATAGATTGTATATTTACGAGGGGAGCTGCAGCTCGGTTTCAAAACTAGGCCATTGTGAGATTAGCTGAAAATCAGGGTATATAGGCATACTACAATAAATGATCTGAACGTTTTTTTCAGCAAACAACTAAAGAAAAACGTATTAGGGACCTCTAAGACCATATAATATTGACATAAAAGTGTATAATATGAGACCTTTAAGGCTAATTCACAGACAAGTTGTAGGCCTACTCATTCACCCATTGCATAGAGAATAGGCTGCTGTCCTGCTGTCACCACAGGCAGTGAAACAGGCATTACCTGTCTGCACAGGTGAACCAGCAATGCAAGCTGCGTACCGCCCACTAGGCCTGCCTACCTGCTACAACAAGAGCCAGCATTTCACTGGGAGTAAAATACCGTGTTGCTTTCAAAATAAAATAGACTGCATTTATACTGTGTGCACAATTATTAGGCAAGTGAGGATTTTGGCCATATCGTAATTTGTATGCATATTTTCCAACTTCAAGCTGTATAAACTTAAGTGCTTACTGGATTCAAGCATACCAGTTGATGTGTATTTCATTTCAATCAAACGTGAAGCTACCAGGAACCCATTATCCTCCAGTGCTGCCATATTCCAGAACTGCAACCTACCTGGAGTGCTCAGAAGTACAAGGTGTTTAGTGCTTAGAGGCAGGACCAAGGTAAGGAAGGCTGAAACCCGACCACCAATGAACAAAAACACAAGTTGAAACGTCAAGACTGGGCCAAGAAATATCTGAAGACAGATGTTTCAAAGGTTTTATGGACTGATGAGATGAGAGTGACTCTTGATGGACCAGATGGATGGGCCCGTGGCTGGATCAGTAACGGACACAGAGCTCCACTTCGACTCAGACGCCAGCAAGGTGGAGGTGGGGTACTGGTATGGGCTGGTATTATTAAAGATGAGCTAATTGGACCTTTTCGGGTTGAAGATGGCCTCAAAATCAACACTTTCTTCAAGCAGTGGTACAGGAAAAAGTCTGCATCTTTCAAGAAGACCATGATTTTTATGCAGGACAATGCTCCATCACATGTATCGAAGTACTCAACTGCATGGCTAGCCAGTAAAGGCCTTAAGGATGAAAAAATAATGACATGGCCCCCTTCCTCACCTGACTTAAACCCTATTGAGAACCTGTGTGCCCTGCTTAAACGGGATATTTACAGTGAAGGAAATCAGTACACCTCTCGGAACAGTGTCTGGGAGGCTGTGGATGCTGCTGCACAAAAAGTTGATCTTCAACAGATCAAGAAACTGACAGACTCCATGAATGGAAGGCTTGTGACAGTTATTGAAAAGAAGGGTGGCTATATTGGTCACTGATTTTTTGTTGTTGTTGTTGACATGTCAGACATTTTTATTTGTAAATTTTTAGTTGATTTATTATTCTCACTTTAACAGATGAAAATAAACCAGTGAGATGGGAAAATGTTAGTTTTTTTCATTTAGTTGCATAATAATTGTGCACATATATATTTTCTCTTAAAAAAGACAAAACCTCACTTTTACTTTCTTCAACATTCAGGTTTAGGAACATTTAGGTTCTTTACATTTTGGATTGACCGAGAGCACTGTAGTTTTTCAATAATACAATTAATCCTCAAAATTACAACTTGCCTAATAATTGTGCGCACAGTGTATACCACTGTAGTTAGATAGTTGGTCAAACCAAAGCAATGTTCCGGTGTCACAAAGAGAAAAAATGTTGTGGAGGGAAAAAAAGGAGCTGGCATTAGCTATAGCCCAAAGTGTGAACATTTTTAAGAACAGTAAAGGATGGTAATTAGTTTTTTTTCAAAATGAATTTTATTTTGATAGTTGTGAAAGGGTGTCACTTTTGGACATTATGACACATTCCCTGTTACACACACACACACACACACACACACACACACACACACACACACACACAGAGGCACACCCACTTTCCATAAAAGTGCTCAGGTAAGTCTGTCAGAGGAGACGTGGGTCCCTTGACGGAGGAGCAGTCTGGACCTAAATGGATTCCACCCACCTCAAAGGTTCGTCTAGCATCTACTTTATAGTGATACGTCTGGTTATTGATTATTCTATAGAGTCCTTCTTTACTCAACAGACAACAGTCATTTCAAGTAGAAATCAAATGATCCAGTTACTACTGTTGTATAGTGTTTCTGTAACTAACATAGCCTGCTTACACAAAACACAGACGTTGTCTTCTTCACATATACTGTTAAGGGTGTGGCACCTTTCTGAGGTTGTAACTGTTGTAATAGTGGGCAATTTGCCTGATTTATGGCAGAGGGGCACCATGAATCTGCAGGAACCATTTTATTGATTTAGCATCCTACATATGTTTGCTGGTTACTCCTCTTTGTTTTAACCTGGCTGTCTATTTAAGGAAGTAGGAAATAAGGAAGTGCATCCACACAGTTCCTACACTTGTCATGCTGCAACTAGCGTGGTCATCAGCTGATCCTTTTACATTGTGTAGATATGTGGCTCATCTGCTGAACTTCAAAGTCAATCAAAAAAATTAATTCTTACGACTAACCCCCCCCCCCCCCCCCCCCGCCCCCCCCCCCCCCTGTCCTGTGCAGCACCATATGGGGCGGGCAGTGCATATGGCCAGAAGCCTGCAGCTCCATATGGGGCGGGCAGTGCATATGGCCAGAAGCCTGCAGCGGTCCCTCATGGTGGTTTGCAGCCCCTCACTGAGGTAGCAGAGCCTGTAGACCTGGTCAAGGTGGAGGACAAGAAGATCAAACCAGGACGGCTCGCAGGAGATGCAAAGGTGAGCAGCAGGAGAGGCACACCTGAATAACACAGAACATTAAAAGATGCATGGACCCAGCATTGAACTTTACCAAGGAGCTTCATCTCTCTATTGTTCATTAGTTATTATCATTTCGACACACATAACTGCACTTGCAATTGTAAAAATAAAGGGATTCCCGCTTTCTCTTTTTTGGTGTGTCAGGAGCTGGGCTCAGTGGACAGCTCTCTCTCCTCCTCAGACAGCGAGGATGAAGGGATCGGCAAGAAAGACAAGAAGAAAAAGAAGAAGAAGAAGCTGACAAAGAAGAAGAAGAAGAAAAAGGTAAATGTCTTAAAAAAAAAGAAGTATCCCAATCACAGTTACTGATTATTCTCTTTAAAAAAATACCGTAGGTGTACATCGGACAGACATTTCACCCTGCATGGCTTCTAGAGGCTGTTGCCTTGATTGCAAACATACACGTTAGGGCTGCTTTGCATAAACCATGAGTTCTGATTCACGACGAGGGAGAAGGGCTACAGCTACAGTATAGCAACTAGCAGAATCAGCACTGCATGGTAGTCATTTGGTTTTTTAATGCAGATCAACTGTAACTTTTGGCAACAACTGGCCCAAGGCATAGCTGTAGTGGGCGTGGGTGTTGTCCCTCTGTGTGTGTTTTCTCAGCTACATAGTTGTGTGTAGTTTATTTATGTGTTGCTAAGTGCTTTAAGAAGAGCCCCTCCCTTCTGCTGCAAGCTCTGTCGCCTTCCCTAAGCGACTGAGACAAAGCCTTGCTCCAGTGTGTTCCTAGTGACTCACTTTTTTTACTTTCACCAATGAAAGATGGTGTATAGATAAAACTGTTCAATGTGCACACACACACACACACACACACACACACACACACACAGACACACACACACACACACACACACACACACACACACACAATTTAGCGCTAACTTCTCCACTTCTTTCTCAACAGGATTCCAGCTCATCCTCTTCATCATCCTCCTCTTCATCATCTTCATCGTCATCATCATCATCTTCCTCCTCCTCCTCCTCCAGCAGCTCTTCAGACAGTGACAGTGAGGTGAGTGCTGGTTAGGGCGTATAGCTGCTGATACCGTGGCCAATGGAGATATGGAAAAAAATGGCTTCCATGCAACTCCCGTCTTGCTCTAACATGTAACCCACTATCTACTGTTGTCACACACCTTACAATCCCACAAGAGCCTGATAAGGAACGTGTTATGTTTGAATTGCTCCTTTTGGCAATAACTTTGAAGCTTAATGCACAGCTCTCAGTATTCTTTCAGTTGAAGCCACACTGTTTCATTTAAAATGGTTAAGGAGACTGTAGAAGTGATAGCTTTTCAGTGCTGCCTTCTTTATGGAAATCTCTCAGAGATCTTTTTCCAGCTGCATTGCTAAATTAAGTCCTTGGCCCCAAGCACAAACACTTTGTAATCTGCTCAGAGAGGATTGTTCTGACTGTGTCTCTGCCTCAGGCGAGGATATGGTCAAAGCTATTACAATGCTCTCTGTTAAGGGAATATTTAGGGAGAAACGGCTGTTATATGGACTCTATTTAGACATCTTAAAAACTGAGCTCTGTTTTCTTTTGGCAAGTTGGTGCACCTCCTTCTTATGAACAAACGTGGGACCTAAATGATGGGTGTGAATATTCGTTTTGGCTGACACGCACACGCACACACACACACACACACACACACACACACACACACACACACACACACACACACACACACACACACCATACACACACACACACACACACACACACAGCTCAAATGTCCCTTGTATGACCCTAGGGCAGGGCTATTCAATTAGTTTTGAATGGGGGCCTGTTGGTGGAAATGATCCAAAATGAGGGGCCAGAAAAAAATGCCTAAAATTGATGAGCATCACATCAATAGCTACATATACTGTAAAACACTACAACGACATAGGAGTGCATATATTGTCTTTATTTTATCAAATAGAGTTCACCAGCTTATCAAAAATAATCCCTATTTGATTAACATAGGCTGCCTGTTGTTTAAGTGTTAACAATCTTATCAGTTCAGGAAAACACAATAGGTTAACTCTTCAACAGCTTATCAAAATACATAGAAATAAATGTACTCTAAGTGCAACAGCTTATCAAAATACAGGTAGGCCTAGGTTTACTAAGAGTGCAACAGCTTATCAAAAAACATAGAAATAAATGTAGGCTACTCTAAGCGCAACACCTTAAAGTGTTTCCCCCCAAAAATGTGTTTGTCAAGGGGTCACTGTCCAGGGTCTTGGGAGGCGCGATAATTTTGGCTGTATTTTGCTCAAAGATGCCAATGCACAGTACAGAAATACAACAACTGCTTATTTGAATACAAAAAACTACAGACACTGACTTTACAGTTGTGCAATTTTGTTTGCTATGTGAAGGTACAAATGTTGTGTAAACATGCAGACAGTACAAAGCAAAGTTCTACTGGTGCAATATTATGCAGACAAACTAAATACAATTAATGGACCATACACTTACACTGTGGTACAATCGCGCTCGCAAAGCTGAATACACAGAGCAGCTGATAGAGAAACGCTTGGAGACACGTGCACATTTATTTACTGCAGATCGCGGCCTTTCGCGCAGTTATGACCATGCAAAAGCACACATCGCGAGTGCTAGTTTTTTTTTTTTGGGGTCGGTCGGTAGTCAAGGCGGGGGCCAGTAAATAATATTCCGAGTCCGGCCCGCGGGCCGCCTATTGAATAGCCCTGCCCTAGGGCAAGTGTAGAAGCCAACTGGTTAAATACATTGGTTGTAATAAAGATGAATAAGTAAAGATTTCTAGAAGGGCACTTATATACTCTAAACAAAAAAAGGGTGAGGGGCGGTTGCCTCGTCTGCACCCTCCCTGTGCATGCAACATCAACCCTTCCTGGGCCTGCTTTGCAAAATGTTACAGTTTAAAGCCTCTTGATATACCTGTGAACCAAGAAGATATACCTGTGAACCTTTCACCTTTCTCACTTCTGGTCGGACTGGCTTAAGCATTGAAGCAAAAAATCACACGAGCAGAACAATACAAAAAGTGCACGTTCATTACACTGGAATGTATTTCTCCCTGGGCTCTAGGCGTAGGCCCTAATGTCCTACATGTGATAGTAGCAGGGGGGGACACCCAGTCAAACACCTTCTGTATATCTGCCATAGGCAAGTCATGACAATCAAATCATTTGTGATCCATGCAGCTTTATTTGGAATGGGATCAACCAATCTGCTTATAGTTTCAGTAGTAGTATTGTATGCCTATAAAATCCAGTGGGAGTGTAAAAATAGCTGAACGTACAGTGTGTGCACGTAATTTGTCACATGTTGGGTTGGGTTTCATAGGTGCGCTTGTCTGTTATCTACAGTAGTAAAGATAGAAATTGCTTAGTATGTGACTAGTAGGTTACACCCAAACCTGTTCCTGATGACTGAGCCTTTTTTATACTGTATGAAAGGAAGAGTTCAACCTTCTTAATAGTTAGCTGTTTGCCTCGCTCTCCGGATCAATAATAGGCGACAGAATCCATTCATGTAACTGTGCGTGGATTTTTGATATTGAAATAGGCAAGGGTTGCTCATCCAGGTAAGCTTAGCTCAAACACAAGGGGAGCAGGTCAAAAGATAAACTTTACAACATAACTAAACGCTTGTGCTTGTTGGGACTTGCTTATTTACCACGTTATATTGCACTCTATATTTTTACACGTTATATGGTTTTAGAACAACATACGTACAGGAAGGAAACCAGTACGTGCCTGTGAAGGTCACATATTTATTTATAGAGCGCAACATAACGTAAATATAAAAGTCCCATCAAGCACAAATGAATGTTTTTAGTGATGTTGTAAAGTTTGACTTGCTCCCCTTGACTACCAGTGTTTGAGCTAAGCCAACGTGGATGAGCAACCTTTGCCCATTTCTATATCAAAAATGCATGCACAGTTACAAGACCGGTTTCATTCAAAAAGCTAAACATAAATAAATAAATTGAATCCTCAAAATGCAATATAAAAAATAAATACACAGTTATGAAAGAATCATCATTCCCTTTCAGGATGACAAGAAGAAGAAGAAGAAAAAGGAGAAGAAGGATAAGAAGGAGAAGAATGGGGGAGAAAAGGAGTACGTCTGGGACACTGTTATCATAACTCAGGCTGGTATGTCAAACACTGTATTTCACACATCCATTGCGATATTGTTTTATGTTTTTTTATGACGGCTGCAGGTGTCAGGTCCAATGAGGTTGATGCATGTAAACGCTCTGTGCATTCTCCATTACAAAATCATATATAGCTTATATCATATTCCCAACCCAGATGATACAGTGTATCCCAAACTCCTGTAAAATAATGTCTAAGGTGTCTTTTGCAGTGCGACCATTTCATCTAGTCTGCGGCTGTTTTGCCTTTAGGCTCTGTGTTTACAGCAAGCATTCACATAAAAACGGCTTAGTAATTTAAGCTTCTCTCATTAACTTGTTGTGAATAATGTAGAAAGAATATCACTCAACAATATTCAGATTATAGAAACCGTATGTGTCTCAGTCAACAGTTGTGTGTAAGTATGTGTATTTTTTTGTTTGTTTATTGAACATATGATTTACATTTGAACATATTTGCTTTTTTAAGGTCCCGACGGCCAAATGGAAGAGCGTTCTGCGGTCTGTATGAATGTGAAAGAGGTGAGAGAGAGATAGAGAGAGAGAGAGAGAGAGAGAGAGAGAGAGAGAGAGAGAGAAAGAGAGACTTGTCCACTCGAAACCATGCTGTTGCTCTATAGGTTGTTTGCAATGTAATTATTTGTTTTTGTCGCAGGAACTCGGCTCGTCGGACGAAAAGGAGGGCAAGAAGAAAGAGAAGAAGAAGGACAAGAAGAAGGATAAGAAAAAAGACAAGAAAAAGGACAAGAAAAAGGACAAGAAAAAGAAGGATAAGAAAAAGAGGAAGAAGAAGAAGGTAAGTCACCTGTTTCACAAAACGCATGGCGCATGACACAAATGTTATGAAAACAGTGAAACATTAATGTATGGACCCGTTTTTTTTTTTTTCATTTAAGTGACTGAATGTTTACCGTCATTCCTTTGTCCCAGGATTCCTCCTCCTCTTCCTCATCTTCCTCGTCTGACAGTGAGGACGACAAGAAGAAGAAAAAGAAAAAGGACAAGAAAAAGAAGAAGAAAAAGAAGAAGGTAACATGAAAAAAAGATAGTGTATCTGGCACTGTACAGTTACAACATCTGTCTCATCTGTATATTCTACCTCTGTGTGGAAATACAATTGATTGCAAACACCTATTGCACTCGTTTCCACAGGACTCCAGCTCCTCTTCCTCTGATAGCTCCTCCTCCTCATCCTCCTCTTCTGACAGCGAGGATGACAAGAAGAAAGACAAGAAAAAGGACAAGAAGAAGAAGAAAAAGAAGGACAAGAAGAAGGTAAATTTGCCTATAACACTTAACAATAAGGGTAAATTAATTAACCGTTAGTTAAAGCTGGGGTGGAGGATTTGGGGAGAAAATGGCAGTTGGGACCTCAACCGCCCCACTTGTTCTCTTTGGTCCCTCCCCTATGGTCCCTCCCTGACACACTCTACACCAACAAAGTCGTGCCAAAGTGAATGGATAGTCCCAACAGCCAATAAGAACAGAGAATCGGAGCCTCGCTCTGATTGGTCAAAGTGTCAGCTCATGTTAACTTTGACCAATCAGAAATCATATACCCCAGCTTTAATGCTTACTTAATACTTAATAAACATTAACAAAGCATTAACTAACTGTAAATAACTGCTTAGTTAGTGCTTAATAAGCATGATATAATCATGAACTAGCCATTATGCTTGGTTAATGTTTTTTTGCTTTCTGCATAAAGGAAGCTTATTTTTTTTAAATTATATCAAGAATCACATATGAACAGAACATGGGGTTTTCTCAGCACCATTTGTCAACACAAAACTGTAGAGCAGTTTAAAGCATGTGTTCACGTTGCAATTTGGCACATACCAGATTCCCCAACAGAGCACACACCTTGTGAGGAAAAATAAGCAGTCACCTCTGTTACCTGTCAAGGCCTGTTAGAGAAAGGTATGAAAGGAGACAGAGTACACACACACCACCCCAACCTCACATCACCTCAGCTTATGCAAATGTTTTTTTCCGCTGCAGAGCCAGGAGGAAGTGTGTCTGTGTTTTTGTGTGTGAGACAGTATAGGAGAGAGATACACAGTTACAGTATATATACGGTGTGAGCCTGAGCTTGGTTATATTTGTGTTTGTTTGTTTGTTTTTCACAGGATGAAGAGCAGAAGGAGCTCAGCTGTGCCACTGCTCTTTCAGCCGCCGGTGAGTGGTTCCACTTTTCAGTGTCTGGGAAAAAGTGAGAGTTAACATGTGCCAACCCTAGCCTTCACTGCATCCAAAGCCCTCCATTAGGCCCATGGTGACAGCATTGCTGGATGTTCTTCTCTTGTGCAGGTGGGGAGCTTGCAGGACCGTGCGCTGATGGAGATAAGAAGAAGGCTGAAGATGCTGACAAGGTGAAATACTAATGAGAAAATGTATGCATGATGCTATACATACAGTATCTCACAAAAGTGAGTACACCCCTAACATTTCTTCAAATATTTCATTATATCTTTCCATGCGACAACACTGAATAAATGACACTTTGATACAATGTCAAGTAGTCAGTGTACAGCTTGTATAACAGTGTAAATTTACTGTCCCCTCAAAATAACTCGACACACAGCCATTAATGTCTAAACTGCTGGCAACAAAAGTGAGTACACCCCTAAGAAAAAATGTCCAAATTGGGCCCAAAGTGTCAATATTTTGTTTTGCCATCATTATTTTCTAGCACTGCCTTAACCCTCTTGGGCATGTAGTTCACTAGAGCTTCACAGGTTGCAACTGGAACCCTCTTCTACCCATTCATGACGACATCAAGGAGCTGGTGGATATTAGAGTCCTTGCGCTCCTCCATCTCCCGTTTTAGGATGCCCCAAAGATGCTCAATAGGGTTTAAGACTGGAGACATGCTTGGCCAGTCCATAACCTTTACCCTCAGCTTCTTTAACAAGCCAGTGGTCGTTCGGAGGGGTGTTTGGGGTCGTTATCATGTTGCAGTACTGCCCTGCGGCCCAGTTTATGAAGGGAGGGGATCATGCTCTGCTTCAGTATGTCACAGTACATGTTAGAATTCAATGAACTGTAGATCCCCAGTGCTGGCAGCACTCATGCAGCCCCAGACCATGACACTCCAACCACCATGCTTGACTCTAGGCAAGACACACTTGTCTTTGTACTCCTCACCTGGTTGCCGCTCCACACTCTTAACACCATCTGAACCAAATAAATGTATTTTGGTCTCATCAGACCACAGGACATGGTTGCAGTAATCCATGTCCGTAGTCTGTTTGTCTTCAGCAAACTTTTTGTGGGGTTTCTTGTGCATCATCTTTAGAATAGGCTTCCTTCTGGGATGACAACCATGCAGACCAGTATGATGCAGAGTGCGGTGTATGGTCTGAGCACTGACAGGTTGACCCCCCACCCCTTCAAGCCCTTCAGCAATGCTGGCAGCACTCATACGTCTATTTTCCAAAGCCAACCTCTGTGTACGACGCTGACCATGTGCACTCAACCTTCGTAAACTGGGCCGCAGGGTGGTATTGCAACATGATAACGACCCCAAACACACCTCCAAGACGACCAGTGGCTTGCTAAAAAAGCTGAGGGTAAAGGTTATGGCCTGGCCAAGCATGTCTCCAGACCTAAACCCTATTGAGCATCTTTGGGGCATCCTCAAATGGAAGGTGGAGGAACGCAAGGTCTTTAATATCCACCAGCTCTGTGATGCTGTCATAAATGGGTGGAAGAGGGTTCCAGTTGCAACCTGTGAAGCTCTAGTGAACTACATGCCCAAGAAGGTTAAGGCAGTGCTGGAAAATAATGGTGGCCACACAAAATATTTACACTTTGGGCCCAATTTGTAAATTTTTTCTAAGGGGTGTACTCACTTTTGTTGCCAGCAGTTTAGACATTAATGGTTGTGTGTCGAGTTATTTTGAGGGGACAGTAAATTTTCACTGTTATACAAGCTGTACACTGACTACTTTACATTGTATTAAAGTGTCATTTATTCAGTGTTGTCCCATGGAAAGATATAAAGAAAAATGTGAAGAAATGTGAGGGGTGTACTCACTTTTGTGAGATACTGTATGTCTACGAATGCACAGAAAATCATTGCCTTTTTCCCTCCCCGTCATGTCAGGCCAAGAAAGAGCTTAAAGCAACAGGAGAAGGCAAACTGTGCCCTACATTGGCTGGTAGGTGTTCTTCTACACTTTGACACATCAAGCGTGGGTGGGACGGCTATAGCTGTGGCGTTTGGTTATAATGGTGTTTCCTGTCCAACAGGGGGAGCTAAGGCATTCCCTGATGGCAATCTGAGTGACGACGAGGGAGAGGGAGGGCAGGACAAAGACTGCAAGAAGAAGAAGAAGAAGAAGAAGAAGATGAAAAAGGTAAGAGCTATTTCCACTCTCTCTGCTCCCCTCTTAAGGAAAGGCGGAAGGTTGCTTTTAAAATGGACGTCATAATCTTCGCATTATCACCAACACGTGCTCATGCAACTTTTACTGCGAATGACAGGATATTTCACAGTTATATAAAAAAAAAAACGTCCTGTGTTCTGCAACAGGATTCTGGCTCCGGTTCGGACAGTGATGATGACGAGAAAGACAAGAAGAAGAAAAAGAAGAAGAAGGAGAAGAAGGATAAGGTTAGTGTCACTTGGATATAGTTCCATTTTCTTTGCTTGTTGAATATTATGTCATTCTCATCTCTCTCTCTCTCTCTCTCTCTCTCTCTCTCTCTCTTGCTCTCTACAGGATTCCAGCTCTTCCTCCTCTTCCTCCTCGTCCTCATCAGATAGCGAAGATGAAAAGAAGAAAAAGAAAAAGAAGAAAAAGAAGAAGAAGAAGAAGGTAAGGCAGATTTGAAAGACTGTGTTGTTAAGGTGTTCTCTCTACACTGTTAGTCCACTGCTATCTAGTCCGACAGTGAAAATAATAAAGCGAATAAAGCAAAATGTACAGTACGTTATTTGTGACCAGTGACTTTTTCTTTTTTGTAGAAGCCTTGCTCTTCTGATGATAGCTCCTCTTCCTCCTCCTCCTCCTCCTCCTCCTCCTCCTCCTCCTCCTCCTCCTCTTCTGATAGTGATGATGACAAGGTGAGACCACACCCCCTGAGTTTCCAAAGTTAATACAAAAAGTTTTCCATACAATTCACATGTTCAATAACACATCTCTTTTTTGTTCCTTAGAAAAAGAAGAAAAAGAAAGATAAGAAAAAGAAGAAGAAGAAGGATAAGAAGAAAAAGAAGGTGAGAACATCTCTTCCTCTCTTCACAATTTCTTAAGGATGTCATGTCACTATTAACCAAAAAAAGTTCCAGAAACAGCTCGAAAAGGGGATCACTTTCCTGCAAAAAAAACGTACCATTGGTGAACCATTGGTCTACGGCAGAGACTGTGACATCACTTCCTGCTCGTTCCAATTCATAACAAAGAGATACATCACTATCATTGTGTAGATACAACTGTATAAATGAAATGGGATGTGTGTTTTTTAGGTGTGACCTCGAATAGTCAATTGCCAAATAGTGGCTTATGAAACATGGATCATTCTGTTTCAGCTACATGGGGTGTGCTGAATAAGTCTTAAGCCAGCACACACGTTGATGTACTTTTAATATGTCATGCCAAATAATTAAGGGCCTTTTTTAGATTTTTGTAACCAACCTTGAGGCCTGGACTTTGATTTCTTACGACTTCTTTTCCCCCATGCAGGATTCTTCCTCTTCCTGCTCTGAGTCCTCCAGTGATTCTTCTAGTGATGATGAGAAGAAGAAGAAGAAGAAGAAGAAGAAGAAAAAGAAGGATAAAAAGAAGAAGAAAAAGAAAGACAAGAAAAAGGTAAAGAGACAGTGGGCTTGTCGCATTTGTCCAACGCAACTCCGAGAGCTTCTTTCTGTGTATATATTGAGATGGGATGTCTCATCTGATAGAGACAGCCACACAGAAACGCAAATCTTCACATTTCCATCCGTCCATTCTATCCTATCAAGGACTCCGACTCCTCTTCTGGCAGCGATTGTGACAAGAAGAAAAAGAAGTCGAAAGACAAGAAGAAGAAAAAGAAGAAGGATAAAAAGAAGGTCATTTGAGATTTGATGAAGACAAATAACATTTGATATGCACTTTTTTTTTAAAATGGTGGATGATGGAGCATTGCTTTCTCCCTTTCTCTGAGCAGGACTCCAGCTCCAGTTCATCTGGCAAGGACAGTGACAAGGAGAACAAAAAGGATAAGAAGGACAAGAAGAAGAAGAAGGATGATAAGGTACATTATTCCTCCAATATGAATACCATCAGTTTATGTCACATGTGAAATCCCTGGATCTCATTGGTCCCCTGTTTGCCCCCTTCAGTGTTCCAGCCAATCAGGGAGTGACGCTGACAAGAAGAAGAAGAAGGGTGTAAGTTTTCAAATATGAATGATGTGATGTGATGAGAATGCTCATTCATTTTTGGGTCAAGCTGAAGTTTCCTCAAGCTAAGAAAACCACAGTCATGATTGTCTATCTAGCCTCTGTAAGCTTAAAAGTTTATTTGCGTTACCGTTTGCTTTACGGTTTGCGTTGCCGTTGAACCGTTCCGCACTGAACCGAACTGTGCTCTGTGGAAACGAAGCATTGGTGTCCTTTATGTTGTGCTGATAACTTTGATCTTGTTACAGGAGAAACCTGATTGTGAGAAAAGCTGCGATCCCAAAATGGAGGTTTGCGGTTCAGGCGGGGGTGGTGGTGGTGGTGGCACACTTTCATCTTTAAGTGGCGGTAGTAGCCATAAGCCCGGCAGTGCCTCCAGCGGCTGCTACGCCTCGCTGCCCTCCAAACCGGTGGTGAAGCTGGATCCTAAAGGTCCTTCAGCCTTCACTAAGCCCTCTGTCTTAGGAGGCTCCTCACTCAGTACCAAGCCAGGGGAGAAGCAGGATCCTCAGGGTCCCTCAGCTGTCTCCAAGCCCTCTGTCCATGATACCTCACCTAGTTCCAAACCAGTGGTAAAGCAGGACCCTATTGGTCCTTCAAGTGTCACTAAGCCCTATGTTTCTGAGTCAATACTCAGTACCAAACCAGTTGAGAAGATTGATCCCCTTGGTCCTTCATCTATCTCTAAGCCCTTTGTCCCTGACTCCTCATTCAGTACCAAACCATCGGTGAAGCAGGAACCTACTGTTCCTACAAGTGTCTCTTATAAGCCCTATGTTCCTGAATCAACACTTAGTACCAAACCAGTTGAGAAGATGGACCCCCTTGGTCCTTCAACCATCTCCAAGCCCTTTGTCCCTGACTCCTCATATAGTTCTAAACCAGTGGTGAAGCAGGATCCTGTTGGCCCCTCATCTGTCGCCATGCCAGCTGTCCGCGAATCCTCACTGGTGTCAAAACCGGTGTTAAAGCCGGATCCTACCGGTCCCTCAGGTGCCTACACGCCCTATGTCCCAGGCTCCTCACTCAGTACCAAACCTGTGGAGAAGCCGGATCCCCTGGCTCCCTCGGCTTCCTCCACAGCCCGTGTCCCAAGCAGTCTCTACGACAGGCCCCACGTGCGCAGACCTCCCAGCCCCATGGAGGCCCTGCTAAATACCCCGCGGAGGTACGGAGATCACCTCAGCTCCAGTGACCTACTGAAAGGGCCGAGGCCTTACCAATAGGGATTTGTCATTGACCACCATTTTAGATGTTACTGATTTAAAAAAAGAAAGCCTGGCTCATTAGAGGAAGTTGAATGTGATGATGAGATATGCTCTGATGATGCCCCCATGTGCATGGATTTTAAGCACAAAGGATATGAGCGTGCAAAATGAAAAGTGTTTTTTATTTGTTTACAGTGCTTTCTGGTGGAATACAGAGGTTACTTGCTAATGATAAGATGCATTGCGATATGACAAAAAATGTTCGTGTCGAGGAGGATAATTATACCATGAGACACTATGGTTTTCTATTTTTGGTGAGAAAAAGCACATTTGTGGTGGAAATTCAAAAATCACATGACATAATTTCATACTCTTGCTTTGTGGAATAAACCAATACAATTTGACATGTTTTGTTCCCTGTTGTTATTAGTATGATTAGAAATAATTCCGGAGGGACGAGGATTAAAGAAGGCAAAAGCATGGACTTTTTGGATTAAAGAAGGCAATAGCATGGACTTTGAACTAAAGGGATTTAAACTGGTTTGTGTCAAAATATAAGGTTTGAAATCGTAAATACAATGTGCTCTGCTATTGATAACCTAATGGAATGTGTGACTATTGAAATTGAAATGATAGATAAATGTTAATTATCAGCTGTGTGTTCAGAACACCCGATTCAAAAATGGAAGACTTTCTCTGACTGAAGAATTTGTAAATACACTGCATGTTATGGGACTGTAGCCGAGGTCAGCAGACACACTGACTGTTTTGAATACTTTTGCAGATGTGTTTAGGCTAATAGAGAAGAAATGGACAAGGCCATATCTGCATTGTCACAGGCAGAGAGGAACATGGAGACCTAAAATTATCTGTGTAGTAGAATGAATCTTCTTAAAAAAAAGAAAAAAAAAATTCTAACTGTAGTAGCTGTGTATCTGTGTATCTGAATCTTATGGCAGTGGGGGCGGGACCCGATAAGCCTTTGGCTTCTCCTGCTTCCCTTCGGACGATAACACAAAGTAATATGTATGAATATGCAATGAGAAAATTATGTATTGTGTGTAATTGTCCGGAAGAATAATAATAAATAAATAAATAAATAGTAGTTGTGGGGATATTTTGATAAGTAATTGCAACTTGCTATGGGGGTGGGGGGATACAATAGGATATAGTCTATAACAGGTGTTTGACTTAGATCGTTGGTGATGCTTAGATTACAACCCCAAAATGACAGTTTGGCCTAAATATTTTGTTCACACTGGAAACACTGTGCTTACACTTTAAAAGGGCTGAATAATTTGCATGCTTTATTTCAATGCATGCAAATACTGATCTATAATAAAGGGAGCTTTCTCTGACATGTCCAATACTGTGTATTGGTGCTGTTTGGTTGCTGTCAAGTAAGGGCCCACTCACACTAGTGCCATTTGCCTGTTCCGTGCTCAGCACGATTCAGCACGATTCCCCCCCCCCCTCCCCACTCCCCCCGCTGGCCCGTGCTCACGCTGCTTGTGGCCTGGGCACACTTGCACCTTGCCGACGTCACCGTGCGCGTTTAGGATTTGGAGCGCAGTCTTGTAGGCTATACGACTGTTTGTGAATATTTTCATCCGGCCAAATTTGCATCAAATATTCCACTTCCACATTAGAGCAACGAGAATCCTTAAGCTAAGCTATTGTTTTTTTTAATGTAGCCTTGACGTAATAGGTCGCGGTGGACAGTCTCATATTTGTGCAGCACGCTGTTTATTATTAATATAACGGCCCGTCATCAGACCATACGTACCGGATGGTTTTATACACATCGATCGCTCCATCAAATCCAAGTCAGAACTTTTTGTATGGGCAGAGATCGTTTTTTTAAGTGTCTTTATAAAGTTTCTTGTTGGTGTAGGCTACTGTTTCCTTATCACCGGACCGCGGTGCGTTATTTTGGGTTCGTCTCCACCGCCATGCGTAAAGGCAGTTATGAAAGCTGACGGGAGGAAAAAGAAAAAAATCATCTGACGAACGTGAGTAAACACGAAAACCTTTTTGCTTTGCTTTCTGCGCTCACCTAATTAGCTCTCTCCCTCTTTTATTAGCCCACACCTAGGCCTACACACACGTTAATTCTCACACATTATAGCTACAAGTCCAAGTGGTGGGCAATTCTGGTGCCGACTAGTAAGGCAGCGGACGTTAACGGACTATGCATCCTTAATAAATTCACGTCAGGAACGCCGCCTGTGCGCTTGCTTGTGCGCGTGTCATCTCATTAGCATCTGTACTTTGGCCAGGTGTGCCGTGGCCAAGGGGCTGTTCCGTGCTGGAATACAAGTTGGCATGGTCACACTAGCCAAACGTTCTAGACTTTAGTATGCAAATGAGCTTTGGCACGGGGCCGCGGCCCTAGTGTGAGTGGCCCCTAAGTCAACTGAGATATCATAAAAAAACAAGCTGTTCAAGATAAATAAACCGGTTTCATTGCTGAAAGGAACCTACATTTGATTCAAAAAGTACAAAGTCACACATTGTATCATCATCAAAAACATCCACACAATGTTGTAATTATTTTTTTATTCCCAGCAACAACAATAAACTCTTTTCCCCGAAATATATGTTGCTAATATATCCATATATGTTAAAGTAAATGATACCCATACCAGTAGCGTAAAGAAAAGTAACCTTCATTTACTGAAGTGGAGAGAAATGACAGAGACAGTATTAGGCTCGTTCACTAGAAGCCGCTTTGCTCAGAGCTGCGTAGTTATGACGCGCGTCTTGCTGAGCGCACAGCAAAAATGCTGTGCGCTCAGCAATACGCGCGTCATAATTGCGCAGGTCTGAGCGTGACCTGCGCAGGTGAGCGTTTTAGATGGTTGAACCCAGCGCGGGGGAAGGCGGAGGTTAGGTGCAGAGAAGAGGTCACGTGTCGGAGGTGCGGCCCTTCCAGTTTTCCTGCATGAGAGAAAAACTGTTGCAGCTGGTCTATTTGCTGCCACTTGTTTGGGGAAAGCACACGCACTGAAGTCCACGATGTCGTTCGACCTGTCAGAAGGTAGGCTTACATTTAAGTTCACAGGATTTGGCAGGATATCCCTTGAATGTTAATCCACTACTTAATGTTTTTTTTTCTGTGTGATTTGAACTAACTATAAGAAGCCTTGGTGATAGCATAGCGTTAAAAAGCAACAGGGATTTGTAGACCTATTATTATTATTACTTGTACACTAAATGTTTGTGCGCCTGGCAGTTTGCTCAAATCTCTACTGAATGTTTTAGAAACAATTTAATTTGTATCTGCTTTTTGACTGGTGGTGACAATGCTTCAGATTGTCTAATTTCACTTTTATTCTAACCTGATACCTCAAACCTGCTAACCATCCGTCTCTTTGGCGTGTGTGTGCAGCTTGTGGGGGGGATGAAAAGTTGAAGAAGGAGACTGCCAACAAGGATGAGTTTAGTTTCCCCTGGTCCAAGGATAAGAAGGTAAGAGCTGTGTTTTAAAATACATTCTAACAAAGATGCTTGTGTAGTCAATGATTTAATGTGATGTCATCTCTTGCCATTTTTTTTTTATTTTCAGAAGGACGGCAAGTCTCATGATAAGGACAAGTCTCATTCCAAGGACAAGAAGGACAAGTCTCATGATAAGGACAAGTCACATGGCAAGGACAAGTCTCATAAGGACAAGTCTCATTCCAAGGAGGGCAAGCATAAGTCAAAGAACCCTGAGGAGAAAGAGAAGAGGAGGAAGGAAAGGAAGGAGAGAGGAGAAGGCTCCGGCTCCTCTTCTTCCTCATCGTCATCTTCATCGTCCAGCAGTGACGAGGTAACACAGATCTCTGAGCTGATTTGTTTAAGTGTAGTATGCAAAATGTATGTAAGCTGTATACTCTATAGTGAAACACACTCTTGCTGTGTCACTCAGAACACGCACAGGCTTTTTTACTGCGGTTGTTCAAATGGGTGTAACTTTTTATGACCCCGAGTAGTTCCTCACGTTACACTTATTATGTTGCGTGTTTTTCGTGTTTTCCCTCTGGACGTTTTTCATTTGCAAACATTACCATAGAATGCAGCTCTACAGGCTCACATTCACACCTGTCACGCCTGGTTTCAAAGGTTGGGGTGTGTGTGTGTCAGATGTCCACACAGAGACAACAGGTCCCACTGGCAGTGCCTGTTTTAATCACAATTGACACACCGTGACCGCACCCCTCCTGCTTATAGTTATTTATAGCTCATATACTGTCATTGAGAGACAATCTTAGCGTACCCATGGGAATCTTATCAACTTTAGGGCTAAAGTCCTTTTGTCCTGTTGTGTAGCTTTCTATTCAGAGGAGACATGACAAACTTGTTGGCCACATTTGTATGATTATAATATATTTTATTTTTTGTCCATGCAAATAACTGAAAGCCAACCCAGGCTGGGTGGGAGAGACACAGGCCATGCCCTGGCCTGACTTCCTCTCAATAACAGAAAGTGAATGTCATTTTGGTGATGATGCCGCTGCCTCGTCCACTCATACATTAAAGATCCACTCAGGATGCTCTTTAATAAATCATGTATCCTTTCCTGCACTGACAGCCATGTTCTTTTGGTCATTTCAGGAATGATGCTTCCTGAGGGACTGGACTGCTCTGGTGCTCTCTGGATGTTTGTTTATTGACAGAGAGTGAGTGTGTGGTGGTAGTTTCATTCTTCTTCATGGCCTTTCTATGTGTGACACACACACACACACACACACACACACACACACACACACACACACACACACACACACACAGGTCTTGTATAAACCAATCTGTACAATGTTCCGACAGCAAAAATAATTATTTTTCTTCTCAAAGTGTTGCTGTCAAGTAAAGTGTTTTTTTTCACCACAAGATGGCAGTGTTGTCTTTTCTTTTTCAAATCGATCAAAGTTTGGAAACCAAATATAAAAAGTGGTTAAAGTGGTTTAATCAAGTATTTGTACATCAAGAAAAAATCAATAACAACAAAAAACATCAGAAATACTGTTGATAATAATGAGAAGACAGAAAAAGATTATCTTGAGACAAATAATAAGTAAATGAGTTGTGTATATGGATTATTTTTAATTTATATTAATATTAGTTATTCTGGGCTGAAACTGTTCAATAATGGAAAATGTTGCTAATGATGTGGATGTCTCCTGGCTGCAGAGCTTATAATGTCAGTGGGTGTCTATGGACCTGAGGTCAAAGTATTTACACCTTTTACTATAATACAAGTAGCAACACTGCAGTGTAGAAATACTCCATGCACGCAACCATATATATGTGCATCTAAAATAAAAATACAGTTATAAGTGTCAAGAAAAGCACTCATTATGTAGAATGATTCAGTGCTATAATGTTGTGTATTACACTTAACTAGTGTTAATACTGTTGTTGCATTTGATGTAAAATCATAGTTTTAATAATAGTGTAGGTGGTTGAGGTGAAGTGAATGGCATCATGTTTAGAGATGTTCATTTGTTTTGTAAAATCTAAATGTGCAAATGATGTGGTTATTAAAAAAAATAGTTTCAAGATTTATTTGGGGAATTGTTATGCTTTATTAAATAGTTTGGAGTGTCAGAGGTGAAATGGGGCAGAGAGGGGCACCCCCCATGATCTGCTAATGTTTAACAGTCAGATCCATACAGTAGAGTCAAAAGTACAAAATGTTTCCCTCTGAAATGTCAAAAGAATTGAAGTGTAAAGTGTTGTTAAATGGAAATACTACGCCATTTTCACTCTCAAGTAAATGAAGCTCTAGCTGCACACACTGTCAGGTTGAACTGTTTCTACAACAATAACTTTCCCTGTAGGGAAAAAAAAAGTGATGCTTCTCAACAGCGTGTCTAGTCACTCACAAAGCGGCTCACCCGCTCACTTGACATCAATATTCAAGCTCTAGTGAACTCCAGCCCAGACTGAAAGGGGAAAGGGTGGGGGATTGCAACATTTAGCAGTGAGGATCTCCTTCATGTCTCTTGAATCTTTCATGGGCGGGCGGGATGGGCAAAAAATAAAAATGCCATCCATCATGTGCAAACTCTTATCTTATCTCAACCTGTGATGGAATATTGAAGTGAGAAACCAGCGGCCGATTTACAAGAACCTCTTCTTGATGTATTGATCTGCTCAAAAAAGATTACGTATCAGGCTCCATTCACGCCAACAATATGTCTATTTTGTAGAACAGCATATATTTTCCAGTCCTATTTCCATATTTCCTTGCTGTTGTGAATTGGCCTGACTCTGCACGTTGACACATTGCTCGTGTCATTTGCATTTGTACGTAAGGTTTGAGGCATCAGGATAGGAGAATAAATGTGAAGCATTATCACCACCAATCAAAAGCAGCTACAAATTAAAGGCCTACTTCACCGGTTTGAATATGAAGGTGTATTGAATTCTGAGATCCTATGTAGTATAAATGTGCAAAAAAAAATTAGAATCGGTTCATCCTAGCCTGAGAAAAGGCAGAAAGAGTGTTTTTTAACGCTATATTTCTCTTTCTCGTGACATCACAGAAAGAGAAATATAGGGTTAAAAAAACGTACTTTGTAAATATTCCTGTGATGTCACAGTAAAAGACATCACAGTAATATTTACAAAGTAAGTTTTTTTTTAACCCTATATTTCTCTTTCTGTGATGTCACGAGAAAGAGAAATATAGGGTTAAAAAAAACACTCTTTCTGCCTTTTCTCAGGCTAGGATGAACCGATTTCAATTTTTTTCGCACATTTATACTACATAAGATCTCAGAATTCAATACACCTTCATATTTAAACCGGTGAAGTAGGCCTTTAAGTTGTTTCAAAAGCATTCAGTGGATATTTGAGCAAGCTGCCAGGCGCACAGATATTTAGGGTGTATTCACACATGCCGTGTTTAGTTCGGTTGAAACGAACTCAGATGCACTTCTGCCTTCAGTGCGCATCTTTCAGGCAGGTGTGAATACAGCAATCGCACTCGGGGGCGGACCAAACAAACGCTCCGAGACCCAGCTGAAGAGGTAGTCTCGGTGCGTTTCCAAACGCACTCTGCTGCAGTTCGTTTGTGGTGTGAATTTGTCCGGACTCGATCCGACCCAAATGCAGGAGGCACTGTGCCTTTTCTTTCTTTTCTTTTTTTATTAAATAGACGTCAGCTTCACATTATGGGAAAGTGCTGTTGTCGCCATTGTTAGGACGATAAGTTGTGGTTTGACTGGGAGCCCAGAACAATATATTACATTTGATCCAGAGGACGCGTAAAAATGCTGAATGTGTTCAGCGATCAGATGAAGGAGAGGGGAGCGTCTCCCGCACAGTGCCAACAGGTTCACACTGCGCTTTGCATGAAGTGTGTGTTTTTATTTTGCTTTCCATGTAGGCTTACGGGACCGTCAATACTATCCCCGTGTCAGTTTGGAGCTGAACTGCGCCGACCCAGCTGATACACAGCTTAATCAGCTGAGTGTCAGTTTGAGCCTATTCTTCTCGCGTGACGCGCGTCCAGCACCAAAAATACAGTAAAAATGATGTTTCATATCGTAGGCTACAAACCACATAACGTGGCATTGACATAGGGCTACATATTATAACCATATGAAACAACAATAATTTGATGTTTTTCCTCTTTATTTATAGGTTAGATGTAGGCCCTTTTATTATTTTTAACCCCATATTATATCAATGATATATATTTCGCAGTTTTAACTTCGTGCTTCCTGTTTCTCTCCACCCCAGAATGTCTGTCCAATGAATGAATGACCTCAGATCACGTGTGGTTTTGCTTCGTAATGTTGGTTCACTTGCAAAAGGGGCAATATGAAAGTGGACCACACCAAACAAAAAAAATCAAACCTCTATTTGGTCTGGACCAAAGCAAGTGAACTAGCGGACTTTCCAAGTGTGAATACACCCTTAGTGTAAAGAAAAAGACAAATGCATGTTGCTTTACCATAGCTACGAGGATATGGTAACGTCAACACAGTAAAAGGGTGAGTAAGGATATCAGACTGGTGCAATCATAGCTATTAATACAGACCAGAATTTGTTCCTGGTTTTTCCTTCTCAAGTGTATTGCCAATGTTGTATGTATGTTGTATTAGGGTAGAGTGGGGTGAGTTGTGACACTTTTAACTCAACGTGACTTTAAAGTGAGGCCTTGTCGGTAATGTCTCCAACTAAAATATGTGTGTATATTTCAGGATGTGGTGCATCCCTGGCAACAATAACTTTGGATTTGAAATAAACTGTTTAAGAAATATAGCTTTCGGAAAAAAAAGTGGTCTCGTGGTAATGAGTATGATGCATTACTTTATTTGAAGGTACACAAACTGCTTCACTAACGGTAAGTAATAGTTAAGTAATCATTTGTAAACGAGTAACATCGCATTAACACATCGATCCAGTATGGGACCTAAGCCATCTTTAAACAGTGACTGAAACCAAGGATGGCAAATTTAAGGCGTACCCTGCAGCAGCTGATAAACCTTGAGCATTACTAGTTCATACATAATATACCTCGGATGTGAATGTATAAGCTGATCATCTCGTGTCTAGACTGACGTTTTATTAACTAATTGTGAAATCTAAGGGGAAAAAAACGACCTTTTTAACTCATAATTACCATTACTTAATGCTTCATTAAGACAGTATCTCCCAGTCTGTTTACCGGTAACTAATCATTAGTGCTTGAATCTCAATCTCAACTCTCATTACCTACTCGTTAACTTTCCATTACGTAATGCTTCAACAATCCAGTATATATAGTTTGTGTACCTTCAAGTAAAGTAGGCTAATGCATCACAGGGCTGTACGCTTATTTTTTTAGGTGGTAGCACTGGTGCTAGCAAGCAAAAAAATTCAGTAGCACAAAAATAAATTTGGTAGCACACAAAGTATGATCGAAAACTTGCATAACCTTAACCCTTGCATTTCGCTCAAATTACCTTTGATCATGTTATCTTGGTCTCATTTGAGATTCTCAATTAATATTACACTCAACAAAAATATAAACGCAACACTTTTGTTTTTGCTCCCATTTTTCATGAGATGGACTAAAAGATCTAACATTCATTCCAGATACACAATATTATCATTTCTCTCAAACATTGTTCACAAATCTGTCTAAATGTGTGATAGTGAGCACTTCTGCTTTGCTGAGATAATCCATCCCACCTCACAGGTGTGCCACATCAAGATGCTGATCTGACATCATGATTAGTGCACAGGTGTGCCTTAGACTGTCCACGATAAAAGGCCACTCTGAAATGTGCATTTTTTTGCTTTATTGGGGGTCTGGGGACTCAGAACCAGTCAGTATCTGGTGTGACCACCATTTGCCTCATGCAGTGCAACACATTTTCTTCGCATAGAGTTTATCAGATTGTCAATTGTGGCCTGTGGAATGTTGGTCCACTCCTCTTCAATGGCTGTGCGAAGTTGCTGGATATTAGTGGGAAGTGGTGCACGCTGTCGTATACGCCGGTCAAGCACATCCCAAACATGCTCAATGGGTGACATGTCCGGTGAGTATGCTGGCCATGCAAGAACTGGGACATTTTCAGCTTCCAAGAATTGTGTACAGATCCTTGCAACATGGGGCCGTGCATTATCTTGCTGAAACGTGAGGTGATGTTCATGGATGTATGGCACAACAATGGGCCTCAGGATCTCATCACGGTATCTCTGTGCATTCAAAATGCCATCAATAAAATGCACCTGTGTTCTTCGTCTATAACAGATGCCTGCCCATACCATAACCCCACCACCACCATGGGCCACTCGATCCACAACATTGACATCAGCAAAGCGCTCACCCACGCGACGCCACACACGCTGTCTGCCATCTGCCCTGAACAATGTAAACCGAGATTCATCCGTGAAGAGAACACCTCTCCAACGTGTCAGACGCCATCGAATGTGAGCATTTGCCCACTCAAGTCTGTTACGGCGACGAGCTGGAGTCAGGTCAAGACCCCGATGAGGACAACGAGCATGCAGTTGAGCTTCCCTGAGACGGTTTCTGACAGTTTGTGCAGAAATTGTTTGGTTATACAAACCAATTGTTTCAGCAGCTGTCTCAGTGGCTGGTCTCAGACGATCTTGGAGGTGAACCTGCTGGATGTGGAGGTCCTGGGCTGGTGTGGTTACACGTGGTCTGCGGTTGTGAGGCCGGTTGGATATATTGCCATATTCTCTGAAACGCCTTTGGAGACGGCTTATGGTGGAGAAATGAACATTCAATGCACGAGCAACAGATCTGGTTGACATTCCTGCTGTCAGCATGCCAATTGCACGCTCCCTCAATGCTTGTGGCATCTGTGGCATTTTGCTGTGAGACAAAACTGCACATTTCAGGGTGGCCTTTTATCGTGGACAGTCTAAGGCACACCTGTGCACTAATCATGATGTCAGATCAGCATCTTGATGTGGCACATCTGTGAGGTGGGATGGATTATCTCAGCAAAGCAGAAGTGCTCACTATCACACATTTAGACAGATTTGTGAACAACGTTTGAGAGAAATGGTAATATTGTGTATCTGGAATGAATTTTAGATCTTTAAGTCCATCTCATGAAAAATGGGAGCAAAAACAAAAGTGTTGCGTTTATATTTTTGTTGAGTGTATATCCTAGTGTGTGCAGTAATAATTATGTAAAAATTAATAGGGGTGCACTGATTGCAATTGAGACAAAATAATCTAACCTGCCAATTGCAATTTTTTGCTGATTCAGAATTATTATTATTATAATGTCCTTCTGTTAATTAAAACCAAACTTTAAAACATTAAACATAGCCTATTAAATAAATAAGTATACATATTGGTACAATTTAGGATGAATTAAATAGGTTGTTATGAATGTGTTGGGAGTAGCTTTTCAGTGGCTTATTTAAAACTTTGTTTAAATAGACTAGGCTACTGTTGACTGCTCGCTGCAGCTGAAGGAGTTGCCTTTCAAGCTACAAAAAAAAGCGCTAACTTCCTGTTCTTACCGGCTTCAAAATAAAAGTCAACTGACGTTTGGCTAGTAACAGGCTTTTAATGTGAAGGCGCACAGGAAATGTTCTGTTTGTACACGCGCTAACTTAACTGCGGTAATGTGCCCGCTCTCCTTCCGGTAATTACCATTGGTGAAGTTTTTATACCTAGAATCGCTGCACGTGCACAGAGCCCGAGGACACTTATCTTTCACCAGCCAAAGTGGAGGGTGGACTCAATAACTTACTCGCCTAAGTCTACATTTACCCCCATTTGGAGTGTTAATGTAGAGCACTCTAAGCAGTGTTGTGCATCTCTCCTCTGTGTTTCAAAGACAGCCTCTCGTCATTATCAACCTGTCGCACGAGTACGAATGGACTTGTATTAATCATCGCACGTGATCAATTTCAGTAGCAAATGCGATCAAAACTGTCGCACTGTACAGCCCTGCATCATAATCATTAATGAATGCTTACTTGACCATTAACGTACCATTACTGAAGCACTGTGTGTACCTTCAAGTAAAGTAATGCATCATACTCATTAACAAACGCTTACTTGTCCATTAATGGACCGTTAGTGAATCAGTACCTACTCATTAACCATTAATCATTACCTAATGCTTCATTAATACAGTAAGTCCTGGTCTATTTACAATCAATAGTGCTTGAATAGCATTCTCTCAGTACCTTCTCATTAACTAACCATTCCTTCCTCATTCGTTCCTCTAACTACTCACTTTTTGTGACCCTTATTATACCCCCGCTCGGGGTAGGATAGCCTGGACGGTCATTTTCTGCATGGGGGGTAAGTTTTGTGACACTTAGAAACGTGTGCGTCTATTCCCACCGGAGGAGAAGTCACGTGGCTGAGGTGCGGCCCTTCCAGTTTTCCTGTGTGAGAGAAGAACAGTCACAGCGGGTCTATTTGCTGCCGCTTGTTTTGGGGGAAGCACACGAACAAGTGTCCACGATGTCGTTCAACCTGTCAGACGGTAGGCTTACATTTAAGCTCACAGGATTTGGCAGGATATCCCTTGAATGTTAATACTTATTGTTTTTTTTTCCTGTGTGATTTTAACTAATTCTCTTAGAAGTCTTGGTAACGGCAGAGTTGAAAAGCAACAGGCATTCATTTTTTTGAATTTTTGAAATGTTTGTGCGCCTGGCAGCTTGCTCAAATCTCCACTGAATGCTTTAGAAACAACTTCATTTGTAGCTGCTTTTGATTTGTGGTGACAATGCCTCAGATTTTCTAATGTAACTCTTTAAAATAAGGTAAACAAAATTGTAGTACCTACTACATAGATACGTTACCTACTACATAGTTTTTATTTGTGCTGCCTATCACATACGTTTTTTTTGTGCAACCTACCAAACACGTATTTTTTGTTGTGCTACATACCACATACACTTTCTTGTTTTGTGTTACCTACTACATACGTTTTTTAGTGCTACCTACTACATAGGGGAGAGTGGCCTAAGTTGTGCCGGTGGGGAAGTTGTGCCACCCCTTGTTTCTAGAAAACCGTGTAAGAAATTGGAAATGTGACCACATATTTAAGAAGAGCCATCCATTTGACTCATCCTGTAAAGAAGGGAGACACAAGGAATAAGATATAAGCACATTTAAGCTAAAAAAACTGTGTTTTGCCTTTCAAAGTCAAATTTTCATGATTATTTTTTGATTATTGTGTCTGAACAATTATAGACACGTTTGAAAACATTTGACACATGTTTTAGTGCTTTAGTATGCTACACTTTGTGTCTTTATAGTGGACACTCTCCATTGAAGCTAAAATATTTACTTTAAATAAACCTTAAATAAGTAATTGTCTTATGGATTTGTCTTACATTACAGTTTATGAGATATATATCAATGGCACAATTTACCCCATGGTATTCTCTCTTGTGGCACAACTTACACCACACCGGGGGCAAGTTGTACCACAAGACAACTTTTTTTCCGAAAGATATATTTTTTAAACAGTTTATTCCAGATCCAAAGTTTTTATTGCCAATACAACTTAGGCCACTCTCCCCTACATTTTTTCTGTGCTACCTACTACATATGTTTTTTTTGTGTTCCCTAACACATAAGTTAGGTACCTTATTGTAAACCTAACATTTATTCTCCTAACCTGATACCTCAAACCTGCTAACTATCCGTCTCTTTGGCGTGTGTGTGCAGCTTGTGGGGGGGATGAAAAGATGATGAAGAAGGAGGATGCAAACAAGGATGAATTTAGTTTCCCCTGGTCCAAAAAAGATAAGGATAAGGTAAGAGCTGTGTATGTAAAATATACATTCTAACAAAGATGCGCATGTAGTACCAGTCAATGATTTATGTGACGTCATCTTTTGCCAATTCCTTTTGCTTTTTAGAAGGACGGCAAGTCTGGACATAAGAGCAAGTCTCATTCCAAGGACAAGTCTCATTCCAAGGACAAGTCTCATAAGGACAAGTCTCATTCCAAAGACAAGGACGGCAAGCATAAGCCAAAGAGCCATGAGTGCAGAGAAGATAAGGAGAAGAGGAGGAAGATAAGGAGGGAAAGGAGGGAGAAGAGGAGGAGTGAAAGGAGGGAGAGAAGGAAGGAAAGGAAAGAGAGAGGAGAAGGCTCCGGCTCCTCTTCCTCCTCCTCCTCCTCCTCCTCCTCATCTTCATCCTCCAGCAGTGACAAGGTAACACAGATCTCTGAGCTGATTTTAAATAGTGGTGTACGCAAAATGTATGTAAGCTGTATAATAGTGAAACACAGTCTTACTGCGGTTGTTCAAATGGGTGTAACTTTTTATGACCCTGAGTAGTTCCTCACGTTACACTTATAATTATGTGGTGTGGTGTTTGTGTTGTTCCTCTGGAGATTTTTTCAACTGCAAACATTCCATAGAATGCATCTCTACAGGCTCACAGTCATACCTGTCATGCCTGGTTTCATAGGTTGGTGTGTGTGTGTATGTGTGTGTGTGTCAGACGTACACAACAGGTTTCACCGGCACTGCCAGTTTTAATCACAATCTTATCGCAATCATCGAAATCTTGTCAACTTTAGGGCTAAAGTCATTTCATTCTGTTGTGTATAGCTTTATATTCGGAGGAGACAGTACAAACATGTTGGCCACATTTGTATGATAATGATATTTTATTTTTGAAGCAAGTGAGGAAGAAAGCCAACCCAAGCAGGGTGGGAGAGACACAGGTTTCACCAGCACTGCCAGTTTTAATCACAATCTTATCGCAATCATCGAAATCTTGTCAACTTTAGGGCTAAAGTCATTTCATTCTGTTGTGTATAGCTTTATATTCGGAGGAGACAGTACAAACATGTTGGCCACATTTGTATGATAATGATATTTTATTTTTGAAGCAAGTGAGGAAGAAAGCCAACACAAGCAGGGTGGGAGAGACACAGGTCATGCCCTGGCCTGACTTCCACTCAATAACAGAAAGTGAATGTCATTTTGGTGATGATGCCGCTGCCTCGTCCACTCATACATTAAAGATCCACTCAGGATGCTCTTTAATAAATCATGTATCATTTCCTGCACTGACAGCCATGTTCTTTTGGTCATTTCAGGAATGATGCTTCCTGAGGGACTGGACTGCTCTGGTGCTCTCTGGATGTTTGTTTATTGACAGAGAGAGTGAGTGTGTGGTGGTAGTTTCATTCATCTTCATGGCCTTTCTATGTGTGACACACACACACACACACACACACACACACACACACACACACACACACACACACACACACACACACACACACAGACACAGGTCTTGTATAAACCAATCTGCTGTACAATGTACCGACATCAAACACATTTTTTCCAAATTGTTGCCTTGTCAAGTAAAGTTTTTTTTTCTTCACCACAAGATGGCAGTGTTGTCTGTTTTTTTTCTTCAAATGATCAAAGTTTGGAAACCAAATAGCAGGTTAAAGTGGTTTAATCAAGTAGTTTTACATCAAGAAACACTGTTGTTAAAATGACAAAACATAAACAGATTATCTTGAGACAAATAATAAGTAAATGAGTTGTGTATATGGATTATTTTTTTAATGAGTTATTCTGGGCTGAAACTGTTCAAAATGTAAAATGTTGCTCCTCATGTGGATGTCTACTGGCTGCAGAGCTTATAATGTCAGTGGGTGTCTATGGACCAGAGGTCAAAGTATTTACACCTAGCAATACTGCAGTGTAGAAATACTCCATGCACACAACCTGTATGTGCATCTAAAATAAAAATACAGTGTCAAGAAAAGCATTCATTATGGAGAATGATTCAGTGCTAAAATGTTGTGTATCACTTAACTCTATCGTTAATAGTAGTGGTTGAGGGGAAGTAAATTGCATCATATTTAGTGAGATGATCATTTGTTATGTAAAATCTTATTGTGTAAATGATCTGGTAACTTTTAATAGATCAGTACAGTGGAGTCAAAAGTACAATAGTTGTGTAAAGTTTTGTTAATGGAAATACTACACCTTTTTTACTCTTTAAGGAGAAGTGATATGGTCCTTTCAGCAGTTAGCAGTCCCCTCCCTCGTCCCTACGTCACCGCCACATGAACACACAGCCGTCTTCCTCAAATAGTGCAGCTATGGAGAGCAGAGAGTCATCGTTCACGAGCACAGAGACCCGCCTCTTTAAAGTGCTCTGTCTCCTGATTGGATAAAAATGAGCGGAATACTCAAAATCTTAACTGGCAATTACGGCAAAACTGAATGACTGGGAGACCTGGGGCCTCTACCAGGCCCCCAGGATGCTGCCTTCTCCGAGCAGCCAGCATGGACATGTGGCCAACCCATTGGTATTGCATGGTAAGGGGTGGAGCTTATTTTCATGCGGCCCGTAGGCAGATGTCCCTGTCCACACAGTACAAGCGGCGAACAAGATTGTGTCTCTACACATTTTTTCTGGATATCAATCATAGGCTCATACTTATCTTTAGACCATATACTATTAAAATGTAAGTTTTCTCATTTCAAAACGCCACCTCAAGCGTTTTATTAGCCCAACGGCTTTTAACGGCTTTCAGTTTGTTTTCGCCAGGCTAGATGCTACAGAACGAGACACCGGCCTCCAGTCCGCTACGCTTGCCGCCCTCTTTCTTGATAGGTCCATAATGCCGCTACGTCTATGCTACGTCATGCTTTGGGCCGTATGGAATTTCCGGATTATGCTTCCTTGTTGCTTCTCTGCGCCTATGAGCAGCTTTCATAGGAATGAATGGGCGCCATGTTTCAATACGGTGTCCATTTCTTTATATGTCCATGGCCTCTACGGATTCAATTTTTTGCATAGGAAATTTCCTTTCCTAACGAGATGACCGGAAAGTACTTCGCGTAAAGGTGGTTCAAATTCTAAAAATGCTTAGGAAAGGAGCCTCGATGCATCCTTTAACCCTCCTCTAGCATAGGTTACTCCTGACCAACCTTTACGAAAGGAAAGGATCTAGTTGTATCCCATAATCCTTTAAGGCAGCAATACTTAAAGACAACGGGTTGAACAGTTTATACAACAATACCTTTCCCCTGGAGAAAAAAAAAGTGAATCCTGTGATGCTTCTTAACAGCTGTCTAGTCACTCACTGAAGCCATGATGCAGCACTAAACAAAGGGGCCCACCCGCTCACCTGACATCAATATTCAAGCTCCGGTGATCTCCAGCCCAGACTGAGAGGAGAAGGGGGATTGCAACATTTAGCAGTGAGGATCTCCTTCAGGTCTCTTGAATCTTTCATGGGGCGGGCGGGAAGGGCAAAAAATAAAAATGGAGCAGTTTCAAAAAGGAATCAATAATAAATCAAGCGTGCATCTTCTGCCGTAGAATAACCCAGTTCAAGCCATCCATCATGAGCAAACTCTTATCTTATCTCAACCTGTGATGGAATATTGAAGTGAGAAATCAGCGGCCGATTTACAAGAACCTCTTCTTGATGTATTGATCTGGTCAAAAAAGATTACGTATCAGGCTCCATATGTCTATGTTGTAGAACAGCATATCTTTTCCAGTCCTATTTCCATATTTCCTTGCTGTTGTGAATTGGCCTGACTCTGCACGTTGACACATTGCATTTGTCCATAGCTACGAGGAAATGGTAACGTCAACACACCTCAGTTCACAGTAGAAAGGCGAGTAAGGACATCAGACTGGTGCAATCATAGCTATTAATACAGACCATGATACAACATCCTATGAACACAATAGCACAACACCAGTATTTTGGCACAAACGGAGCTAGTGCTGAATGTAGTCCAACAGAAATAAATAAGCAGATATTTTTTTTATATTTGATAAATTGTATAAAGGAAAAAATACAACTTTTTTCCTGGTTTTTCCTTCTCAAGTGTATTGCCAACTTTGTCTGTTGTATTGGTCTTATGATAATGCAAACGGGGTATATGTAAGTTCTGTACTCTTGATCAGACAGCATTCAATTATAACATTTTACATTTTGGATTTAGGAAACTTAGGAGGGGCTGTTTTATTTAAATTTTTATTTATTATTATTATTATTATTTTTTTATAGTCAAATGATACTGAAAAAAAAATATATGGTTTGCTTCAGCCCTGGACAGACCCTTTTTAGTTAAAGACTACATTCCTAAATACACATACCTGTGCAAAACAAATACAGTGCACATGTGGGCTAAAAAAGGTATCTCGTACAATAGTGTGCTAGTTGTGCTGTATAAGGTTTGGTTTGATCATGTTTGTTGGAGCCCGTTAATAATAGAACTACAAGTGTGGCACTTTTGTTGTTCTTGAGTGGTGACGTAATCACTGCGTGTCCCGTGCCACAGGTGCGCAAGGCACACACAGGAGACGCCAAATAGTTTTCAACCGCTCGGTACCGCTCAGTTTTAACGCACACGTTTTGAAACTAAATGAAAGTATAAAGCGAATAAGCGACGCTGTTTTTGGTTTGTTTATTTGGTTTGAGCGAAACATTTTGGATGCATGCGTTTTTGTGATTACTTTGAAATCGCATACACTCGCAACACACACGTTCGTTCATTCATTCACTCATTCATGCCCTCACCCACTACTACAACCTGCCGATCTTCAATCAAAACTACAAGTAAGTTATGCCGCAGTGTGTTGACAAGTCTGTCCCGAGGCGTACATGTGTTTGAAAGTTGTGACAATGATTTTGCCATATACAGTAGGTTCAGTTTTCGCCTTTGCTATACGTCTATATAGACTGTTGCTCATCCTAAAACATCAGCACAACTACGTTCTTAATATTCTCGATATACACTCACCGGCCACTTTGTGATTTAAAGTTATAAGCAATTGAACAGGTGTAGGTGTAGCCTACCTAATAAAGTGGCCGATGAGAGTACAAAACAGTGTATTTGTGTCAGAAAGGGATGAAGCTTAAAATGTTGTGCAGCTTAAAGTTAAGTTATCTTTATAAGTCAATTATCACAATGCACATTGAAATTCATCTTTACACAAGTTACCACAACTCGGAGGGGGTCAGAGGGAGCGCAGGGTCATCCATATTGCAGCGCCCCTGGAGCAGTTTGGGGTTAAGTGTCTTGCTCAAGGACACGATGGTAGAGATGGTGGATACTGTATAGATGTAATACCAGCCACCACCAGGTACCACTAACACCCTCCTGTCCGGTGCCGGGGATCCAACCAGCGACCTCATGGTTGCTGTTTGGACCCTCTTTCCTCTAGGCCATCCTACCACCCCAATCTGCCTCTTTGCGACACCAGACAGAGAACGTTTAGTTAACTCTGTAACACCAAACACTGTGTAGTACCACTTCAAACGTAAAGGCCTTGACCTGCTGTGCTGGATGTTGGATGTTGTTTGCCCTCTGATTTAGTGAAAAAAGCAAAATCCCAAGAAGTCGTCCGACCTTTTCAGAGCGGGAGCTAAGCGTGCATGTGAGAAAAGCTGAACATTCAGGCAGAAAGAGAGAGAGAGAGGCGCAAAGGCAAGACCTCAGGGCATCCTTAAGATCCTCCAGATTTGTACCTTATTGGTCTGCAGTGATGGGCCTTGTGAATATCTGCCAACAGCTTTGGGGCAGAAGAAAGATGAAAGACAGAATGGATGGATGGATAGATAGATAGATAGATAGATAGATAGATAGATAGATAGATAGATAGAGGGATAGATAGATGGATGGATGGATGGGGCACTACCCCCCCAACTCTCCTCCTTTGATTTCCTCCTTCCACACAGTCTAAAAATTAAAAATTAGAGAGGGCGAACAAATCCCCCCAATACTTCAGTCAGAATGTTTCTCTTTTGATGTTTGGTACTTTTTTCTCTGTCTGGCCAAACTGTGCATGTGATTACCCATCCTGTCAGGTAGATAACATATATTCTAGGCTTACAGCTGTTTAGTGCTGAGGTGAGCTGAGAGTGATCAGTGGGTGAGAGTGATCACAGGCCTGGTTTGAACACATGCAGCTTGTTTGATGGCATCTCCTCAGCTGCTCCTCTTCTTAATAATCACTCCAGTCACTTCTAAGTTATTTATTTCTTCATGCAGCCCTGTCATTCAAAAGCTCTGCTCTTTGAAGGGGACACCAGGGCCGGCGGTAGCCAGGGTGGGCCGTGCCCACCCAAATGTGGGCTGTGCCCACCCAATCAAAAAAAAAAAAAAAAATATATATATATAGACAGAATGGATGGATGGATAGATAGATAGATAGATAGATAGATAGATAGATAGATAGATAGATAGATAGATAGAGGGATAGATAGATGGATGGATGGATGGGGCACTACCCCCCCAACTCTCCTCCTTTGATTTCCTCCTTCCACACAGTCTAAAAATTAAAAATTAGAGAGGGCGAACAAATCCCCCCAATACTTCAGTCAGAATGTTTCTCTTTTGATGTTTGGTACTTTTTTCTCTGTCTGGCCAAACTGTGCATGTGATTACCCATCCTGTCAGGTAGATAACATATATTCTAGGCTTACAGCTGTTTAGTGCTGAGGTGAGCTGAGAGTGATCAGTGGGTGAGAGTGATCACAGGCCTGGTTTGAACACATGCAGCTTGTTTGATGGCATCTCCTCAGCTGCTCCTCTTCTTAATAATCACTCCAGTCACTTCTAAGTTATTTATTTCTTCATGCAGCCCTGTCATTCAAAAGCTCTGCTCTTTGAAGGGGACACCAGGGCCGGCGGTAGCCAGGGTGGGCCGTGCCCACCCAAATGTGGGCTGTGCCCACCCAATCAAAAAAAAAAAAAATATATATATATATATATATATATATATATATATATATATATATATATATATGCCCGAGGCATAAGCGAAATGAGCGGTTGCTTAGGGTCCCGACTGCCAGAGGGGCCCCCCCCCAATTTATTTTTTTATTTCGTCTTTTTCATCAGTTCATCTGGGAGGTAATCCGAGGTTAACTGATCACGTCACGTTCAAGTCCATGGCATGCAGTGTGTATTGAGTTTATTTAAAAATATTTGAAAGTGGGGCTGCCCTCAGTTGCCCATGCACTGTGTATAGTCTATTTCAGCCTCGTCTGTGGAAAAAAAGATAACTGGACAACAGAGTTCTTCTGCTTCGTTCCTCTCACTGCATTTAAATGAATTCATTATATTACAGAAAAAATGTCCCGTAAAAGAAAAAGAGCACCAAGCCCATCCCAGAGGACCCTGCATAATATTTGTATATTATTTCAAATTTATATTTCTAGGAAAATCCATGTGTCTTTCTTCAATAGCTTCTAATTCATCCGACCCAGTGTCTCCTAATTATTTCTTCACACAAAATTCCTCAGATTTAGCCTCTTAATTTTCCTCTCAAAGTGCACCAGATTCATGCATTTCACTTTAAAAAGGTAAAAAAAAAAAATTTTCCTGGGGGGCATAGCCCCGGACCCTCACCCAGCTGGACATTGGAGCCAATAGTGGAAATACTATATATCTATGTGTATAGTATATAGCTCTGGACTACCACCATCCAGGTTGTCCAGTCCCAAAGCTTTCTCTTCAATCAGCTCAGGCTGCCTACAGTTAATACTGCGATTAAAAAAAAAAAGATACATTATGTTGTATATAATGTATATTATATGTTATTCATAAACATTTTGGAGAAAAAAAACATGCAAGAATCAAATCTCCCACACAGCAACACTCACAAGTTTATTTGCATATTGTGTTCTACACAATTCACAGTAAATGTGCCAACAATCAGACGCAGAGATCTTACAAGGGCAAAAAAACTCGCATCTTCGGTCTCTCTGCCCAGTGTGCCCACCTAAAATTTCTACAGGCCCACCCTAATCTGACTGTCTAGAACTGGGCCTGGGCGACACTATATTACAGATTTATTTGAAATGGACTTCAAAAACTATTTTTCAATTAAGAGGTATTTATGCATTTGAATGAATTACACACACACACACACACACACACACACACACACACGCACACGCACACGCACACGCACACACACACACATATGCACTGATATTTACATTACAAGTGGATACTATATAGCAGAGGCGATCAAAGAGGCTGCTGATGAATTCCAGCATCAACAGGAGCATGCTGCCTACAAAATGTCTGCAGCCATGTGGTTCTATTATACTGCTGTATCACTGTACTATAGCGTACTTACTATATTGTGCATCCTTTGCTATAGGCTACTCAAAGTGCCATGTATGCTGCATGGACTATACACGCGGTCAGTGTAAACAGTGTTAAACATAGTCTGTGTTATTCAGTCGCTGGTTCTGTGATCGCACCGCAGGAGGGCACGAACGTCTCTCTCGCTCCCGACCGGCGTCAGCGGTCTCCCAGCAACAGCCGGGCTCGAGCTCATTTCAATCATCCTCTGCTGAGCGTGGTCAAGCCGCACTCAAACAGTCAGACTGTAGCAGGAAGCCAGGAGGATTAGGAGGCCAGGCTGGGCTAAATAATAAAAGCCCGTTTAGTTCAGGTGCGTTTCTAGCAGTCCCATTGTCTGTAGGCATGATGTGACTCCTTGCCCAGGTTTATCCCCCTGACGTGACATGTTTGTGGGGTCGAGCGAGGGTTGTAACCTTTGGGAGGAGTAGGGAAATCCTAGGTGAGTGAGTTGTTGAAGGAAATTGACCATTTCTTTCTTTCTTTCTTTCTTTCTTTCTTTCTTTCTTTCTTTCTTTCTTTCTTTCTTTCTTTCTTTCTTTCTTTCTTTCAATTATTTAATTTATTTACAAATGTAAAGTTATTTTTCTTACACCTTTGTCTTTTATTGTTAAATGGTGTACAGTAAAGTGTTGGGAGCTCACAAGAGTGAAGTGGTTTAATATTAGGTGACGTTTAGGCCATATATGAAGAATGCATGCACATAGGCCTGCACTTTGTTTTCCAGCACATACAGTGTGCTATACAGTGCATGCACAATACACCACTTTCACCTCTCACACACATAAAAACATGCACATAGCACATAGGTAGTTCATGTTGTACGCTCAATCTACTTTTCTGGCAGAACGTTGAGTGTAAATGACCTAAAAACATAGTGTGCGTGCAAGCTAAAATGTTTCTTACATGTGCAAGGTAAAAATGGTGTCTGAGAATGCGGTGTGTGTGTGTGTATGTGTGTGTGTGTGTGTGTGTGTGTGCCAGGTGAATCTTGTTTGTCTATGTTCATGTTTATTATGTGTATGAGAAGGAAAATGTTCTCTGCATGTCATTCCCCTCTCTACCCCATCTCACATCTGTCTCTCTAAATTGTCTACTAAATAAAGCTACATGCCGGTACAGAGCCTGGCTGTGTATCAACACCAGCATTTTTTCTCTCGCACAAACAGTACAGGCAGATTGTGATGATTGAAGAGATATTCACTGATTTTGACAAAGTAATTTTCACAAAAAGCATTCTCCAGGATGTATGACTCCACCTCTAACCCTGTCTGTTGCACTGATCCTTCTCTCCTATGGCATTAGGCTATAGCCTACTACAATACTGTCGTTAATAGCCTACTGTAATTGTCTGTCTCCTCCAAATGCTTTCCTGCATAGGCAGTAGCCTGACTACATTTGATGTAGCCTACTATACAGGTAGACTAGCTACTCGGAGCTGCTTCACATAGCCTACTTGTGTTTTATTTTGAAAATGATCCATCGGAAGTCGTGTTGTTTCCAATGCTGCGTGCTTTCGCTGTCAGGTCCGCTCAGCTGCAGCAGAGCAGACGAAACACCATGGAGCGCAACAAGACGCGTCGGAGGGATTCACCGCGCGGACGGCAAAAGTCTCAGTTTGTCATCAGTTTGTAAGTCACTTGGAGCGGCAGTGGGCAGGTGTCCGTTCATCAGCAGGTAGACATTGAGTTTTGACAGCGCGTGCGTAAATTGACTGGAGAACTCTGGGATAGAATACAGTATTGGACTGACCGGCAGCGACCAGAGAACGGGACGAAAGGAGGAGTAGAAAGCGCCCGAAGGAGAGGTTTAAAGAAATGCACACAGTGTGATTCTGTTCTTCAACTTATTTGAACATTTCTCTTTGTTTTGGGGGGGAGATGTCGCTGTTGTGCGCTGCGTAAAACCTCCCCGGACTGCTTTCATGCCTCATGAAATTAGAAGGAACCGTTACTTTTCTTGAAGCCCAGCTGAGGTCCCACACACAAGAAGGAGGCACTGGGCTAAATAACCGAGAACCTGTCGTCGAACAGTAACGAACCATGGTGAAGTTTCACAACTCGGACCTCTGGATAGCCTGGATGGTCGTTTTCTGCATGGGGGGTAAGTTTTGTGACACTTGGAAACTTGTGTGTGTATTTCCAACTACAGGCACAATTTGCACTGGCACCACTTTGAGCATATTAATTATTATTATCACTATCATAAGGAAACTAATTGGAAAGTATTAGGCCACATATTTTATATCACTTGTGGAAATCAATGTTTGCATCGGTAGCAAAACAGATGTATATTGAATGAAATGTTTCGCCACGGGCTCATCCCATCCTCTCCATGAACCCGGGACACAGTCCTTCTGATCCCCGCTCTTTAATACTGTATGTTCGGATCAGGCGAAACAAATCCCCGGCATTTCCACAAAAAAAAAAAAAATAAAGCACCGATTTAGGATGACTTTTTCCCAGTAGCTGCCGTGTCATCTCTCACGAAGAGCACTTTTGATTGTGCTCGTCCTAGGCTATCCATAATGCGCTGTGCCGCGCCCGATATTGCTTTTACACAACATATGGTCCCAAAACTATTACTTTTTTTTGACAAAGCACGCACCACATTCAGATATAGCCTACCACACACTGGTGACACGCAGCAGACGGTGGAGGGTTTGCGCTGCTACCATCAGCCCGATTACCGGGAGTCAGGGTGGTCAGGCAGTCCATGAGAACAGACAAAAACCCTTAACGAAAATCAATACACATGTTTCTATTATTATCGATTGGTCACCTACACTGTGTGTGTGTGTGTGTGTGTGTGTGTGTGTGTGTCTCTGTGTGTGTGTGTGTGTGTGTGTGTGTGTGTGTGTGTGTGTGTGTGTGTGTGTGTGTGTGTGTCTTTGTGTGTGTGTGGCGTTAAAAATAATGAGTTGTCCTTATTTTACTTAGCATGACTACTGTTGTGTTATTACGTCTACACCTGGGAATGCCTGCAAGTTGAATGAGTTTGTGATACTTTATTTTGGCTTTTGTGTTGTATGAGAGATAACATCCATGTGGTTCCCTGTGGTTAAGAGAAAGCATCTAGGAAATACAAATCATAAGAATAGAAATGCCTTTCAAGTAAAAGATCATTGGCGCCCATACGTAAATGAGTAGCCTATTGCTTCGTATGCAGTTATTATGTGGGCTTATGAATCAACATGTTTGAAATGCACTGCAAGGCTGCAAAATAGAGCGATACGTCGAAAATAAATCACTTCTTCTATAACAGTATGAACTTTCTTTCACACTGTCTCAAAATCTTTATCAGACGAATAACAGAGCAGAGGAGAAACATTCCAACCATGTCTGTCCCCTCGGAGACTCAAGTCAGGTGTCAGGACACAAAAAGCATTCCCAATGAACCTTGAAGGCTCTCTCTCTCTCTCTCACACACACACACACACACACACACACACACACACACACACACACACACACACACACACACACACACACACACACACACACACACACACACACACACACCTGACATGTCAATTTAGACAGAACAATTGTGTGAGATTGAACTTGGTCCTGATTGCCCAGGTGTTTCACTCCGCTGCTCACTTATTTAGCTGTATGTCTCTGCAGTGAGTGAATGTGTAGTCTTGCTTCACTGTGAGTTAAATTCACACACACACACACACACACACACACACACACACACACACACACACACACACACACACACACACACACACACACACACACACACACACACACACACACACACACACACACACAGGCACCGTATTTCATTTGATCAGTCCTACCCTTTTTTTTGAGAAAATGGTTTGAAATTGTTCATTGTGGCCATTCTCTATTCTTTTTTTCTCAGATACCAAAAACAAACAAGCACAAATCGCCTAGTTATTGCAGCGAGCGAAGGTTTACAACTGCAAATGACTGTACAGGGACATCAGAGCGCTGTGTGTGTGTGTGGGAGCACAGCTGCTCCATTAACAAGGCAACTTGTTTGCGGGGAAGGAGCTGCATTGGGCTGGGCAGTTTTTCCTCTCTCCTCCTTGCGTCTTGGCGGGGAGCTGCCAGTGTTTCTATAAATACATTCTGATGCAGCAAAGTCAGTATTGATTGCGGTTGCTTGTTTTGGCTGTGTGCACTGACCTCCACTTTTTGCATGTCAGACACTGTAACTACATCGATCCCATCCGTTAATTATGTTGGCGGACACACCACTTCGCTTTGAGTTATTACTCAACCTGGCCTGGATTGTTTTCACTCTCATCTCACAGGTACTTTCCTAACACAACCGGATAGCTTTCTCTAACAGAAAAGTTTGTGAGTGTGTGTGTTGTGTTTTTCTTCAAACCTACCTATTAAAAAGAAAGCGAAAATAGGAAAGTTTTGAGAGCGGAAAACTGTGAGCAACTATGACAGGATGAAGCAAAATTCATGAGTGACTCAGACAGGCATCAGCCCCGGCCCCAAGTTCACGGCAGGCCCTCCTTCCTTACTTTCCCCGCATTTGTGAGAGGGGCATGTCACGTCCTTTTACAGCCCTTAACATAACACATAAATATTGTATTCCTTCCCTTTCAATTAGAAAAAGGCATTTTACAGCTCCACGGTGAAGGAGAGTTGGGGCAGTTCAGAGTGCTTCTGCAGTGCTGAAGAAAGTCTGAAGAACTTTGAAGAGTGGAGGCTCTGTGTCGATGATCTGATTGGTTGGGCTGTTGTCACAAACAACACCCCCCCCCCCCCTGGCGATAGCAGCACAGGGCCGCTCTGTCCACCGTGCCCCCCAAATGTAACGATTCACCCACAACAACTCTCAAGGGTGTTGCAGGGACCGATCCAGAGGTCCAATCAATTCAGCTAATTAGATCCAAGCTGAGGTGGTGACTCTGAACTTTCCAACTACTGTTTGTTTTTCTTTGGTTGGCCTTGCGTAATAGATCTTATGGAACATTTCAGATTTGTATACAGTGAAAGTTTTGGGGATTGAGCCTTCGGGCTTCCATACTCCCTATATGTATGAAATGAGCCCTGCGTTCCAAATTACATACTCTTTACTTTTTACACTACATACTAAAGTACAGAAGAGTGTAAGGGCCACAGGAGAGAAAAAAGATCAGATAAGGAAGTTTTTTTTTCATTATGTTAAGAAATGTCAAGTATAAAGACGAATACTCCAAAATGCTTTTGGAGTTAGTGGGGCATTTATGTATTTTCAGCATACTACAATTGATGTGCATGTATTGGGACATCCTAAATCTTTTTTTGGCATACTAAATAGTATGGAAGTATGGGGATTGGAACGCAGGGGAAGAGTCCAGTGGAGAGGAGGAGCCCTTCAGCATGAGAAGTGAAAGAAAAACAACAACAACAAAAAGACAACATGGTGTGTTTGTTTGTGAAGCTCATTGACATTCTAGACATTCAATGTCTGGCATCAAAGCTGAACTTCGGCCAGTTCTCTTCTTCTCCACTTTCTCCCAGAGCTTGTTAACCTTTTGAGCCTCTCCTCGAAAAGTAATGATATTACAAAGCGAGTCGGCCTGGTCTGTTTGTTGTGTACATGGGCCTGCTTTGCTCCGTTTGATGAATTTGTTTTTCCAAAAATGAATCACGCTAGTCAGTTGCACTGGAGTTTGCAGGAGCAGTGAATGTGGATTTGGTGATTTGCGGGTCCTAAAAGCATCAAGCTGTCAATTTTAAACTGTGTGGGGACGTGTTGTAAAAGTAGCTTCGGAACCTTCTTTCATTGACTGAATTACAATGTACAGCAGGTCCAATGATACATCATCAAATCACAAAAAGCTTTTATGGTTTTTCTGTTTATATAACCCCTTCAAAGCTGCTGTGTCAGTTAATGTTTTTCTGCATGTGCTCAATCTAATGAGTTGACGGAGAACAGAGTGTCATGAGCTTTGATAAGATTAGAAAAAATATGTTAGAGGAGCGTTGAGAGCCGCACAGCGCAGCAGGCCGTTCAAACACTCTCTCAGTGCTTGTAATCGCAGGGTTTTGCAATGTATCTAACGCTACCCCTCAATCTAAAAAATCCTGCTAATGCGGAATGCATATGATCAAACAAATAAAAAAAATCCCGTCTGTGTGGGTTTTATCTGATAAGTAGCGTTTTTTTCTTCTCTCCCCTCCTCTTTCCGCCTGCTGCTAAAAAGGAGCAGCTGGAACAAGAGTGTTGGACAGATGGAACTTTCCACCTCGATTATTTTTCTCACTAAAAATAGCCTCTCAAAAAAAAAAAATTAAAAGACCTCTGGGACTGCTTGCAAAGTGCATGCGTGTGTTTGTGTGTGTGTGTTTGAGCGACAGCACTTCAGACGGCGGGGTCCTCAGATGATGGCGGCAGCGGCCATCCTGGGAGAGTGTGAATGAATAAATGATGGGGCAGATATTTGGAGGAGATTGAGTGCTGGCGGCATTGGGCCCGTGGTCCCATGGTCTCTTAAGCACACATTAGAACTAGGCCCCAGCAGCACGGCAGTTAGCCAAGCATCTGGGGCTAAACATCTGATGTGGTCAGTTCACACAGAGTTATATGGTGGGGGGCGGGGGGGGTTGGACGTCGGTTGAACCTTTAATCAGAGTGGCAAATGAAGGGAATCATGAGGGAGCAGGGTGAAGTTGTTGATGCCGAAATGTGATCAGTTATGTTTTTTAAACTTGATGTGGGTTAGATGATTTAAAAAAACCGGGGGTTGAGCGAGTAGGGTTACCACTTAGCAAAACACAGAAGTTCCTCTGGAGGACTTGTAAAACTCATTTTGGATTCAGTTTCTTTTTAAATATCACCTATATTACTCTTCTAGTGGTTTGCATTTCCCGTGGGGAGTTTCATTCATTTTAGATGAGCGACTGTCACTCAGCGCAGAGGAATTGCGTGAATTTGGCATTTCACTTTCTGTTTTGTGACACGAAAGACTTTTCAGACATTTCGTCATTGAATCAAATGTGAAATGGAAATGCTAGTGTTGCAATGCAGCAGCGGTAACCAGATTTTTTTCACCCTAGCAAATGCTTGAGCCACACGATCATGATGGCTCCGAGCAGCACGATAACTGCTCGGTGGATTATATTTTTTATATTTATATATGTCATAATTGCACTATTGTGAAAGACGAACCTGCAAACGCAACACTGCTGCACTACTGGAATAGCGCTTGCTATGTTTGATGCAGTTGGGAAGGTGTGATTCAGAAGGAGGGAAAGAAAAAAAAAAAGAGAAAATGTGGATGTATCTACATGCTTTGATTGAGAACAATAGAATGTTTGCCCCGTAACATACTGTGGAAGATTTAAACATATAAAATAAGACCATCTTTTAATAAAACATTTTTTTTTTTACAATCAATATGTTTCAGTTTTACGGTTTACTCACCAATAGCTTTTACATAATTTTTTTTTAAAGTTATTTTTTGGGCATTTTTATGCTTTATTGATAGTGCAGAGAGACAAAGGTGAAATGGGGCAGAGAGGGGAGTGACATGCAGAGAACGACCGCGGGTGGGACTCGAGCCCGGGTCTGCTGCTGGGCCCGGCCCGGGAGAGGGACGCCTTACCAACTGAGCTAAAGGCGCCCCCAGCTTTTACATTCTTAAAGCAATTTATGTTGGGTGTTATCAGTTGATTTTAAGTTGAGTTGCTACCTACTATCTGTTATTGTTCCTTATGCTCAGCTTGAACACAGAGTGGAACAAAAGGCCAAGAAAGTCACAATTTAGGGTTTTCCAGAGACTCTTTAACAGGATCATTATTGTTTTATTTGCATATTCTTACAGAGACTGACTGCACAAAATCAACATTCATATCACAAAATGACCACTTCTAATCTGTTTTACAACGGTATTCTAACAATAAATCATTGAAACTGTTTAAGAAATAATCACATTTACCCAGAGGTGTATGTCCTAGGCTATACTTGAAACACCTTAATTTATTTTCCTTTAATTTAGCTCACACCTGATAAAAATAGTGCTGCTCTTTCTATCTTCCAACTTTCATGTGTGCAACAATCAATATTAATTGACTTGTATCTTACCAAAGCCCTCCTACACCATTCACTTCCTCCTGTGTGTGATATATTGCGGGCTATCAATCATGTCTGCCAGAGGGTTCTTAAGTTGATCTCTGGTATTACCAAGAATAGTTGCTGTGTTTATCATTGTAAGCCTTTATGAGCTCAGATCAATGAGGCTCCTGTGCACACATTATTCCCACAAGTGTGTGTTAACGAGTAGGGTGTGTGTGTGTTCGTGTGTGTGTGTGTGTGTATCTGTGTTTGTGTGTGTGTGTGTGTGTGTGTGTGTGTGTGTGAGTGTGAGTGTGTGCGTGTATTCCTTGGCCCTCCATTTCCCCTGGAACATAAATTCTAGTGGATTCCTAGGGATCAAGGTCCCCCACCCCCGCACTGTAATGACCTCATCAGTTTGATCAACCAATCACAAATCTCCAGGTTCCAGACAGATTGTCTTTCAGGTTCATTAGGCAGAATCACTGTCTCCCGGAGAGTTCAGTGTTAAGATGAAAAGAAAGCCCACTTGAGTCTATTAAGACCTTCATTGTTTATGCATAAGGTGAGAATAGCCCTTTGACTTGGCCCATGGGACACCTTTGGAAATACATTGAAAAAAAAATCATTCTCTGTAGAGGTAAATTGTCCAAAAGCATAGAGTCATACATCATGTGTACCCTTAAATGACTTGTTTGGTTCCCTTGATAATCCATTCCAACCATTATGGAATGATGTTCTCAGGTTACTGAAGGGCACTTTACATAGCTTGCACTAAATAAGAACACTAAGTCTCAATTCTGAGAAAAAACTCACAAATCAAACCGTATCATTTGAAGCTTCATTGTGTCTTCTTAGCGCTTGTCTAAATTAAACTGTGTTCAAATAAAATTATTTCGACAAGGATAGATTAAGTAATTCAGCCTCCCCGAGGAGTAATTAATTAAATTTGATGGAGCGTGTAAAGAAATCTCGGGTACAAGTCTCCAATTGAGGGAATAAACTGAGTGCCTCCTGAGAGTATACACAGTATTGCAGTAATTTGAGGGGTTGCCTTGAAATGTAAGAACACAAAAATACTTACTTTAGCAAAATGCATCACATTTTCCCCACCTTGACACGCATCGGGCCTGTTAAATTGTCTGAAACAACGACCGGTGTGTTGCATTTCTCATCTGAGCAGATTTCACAGCGCTATACAGCGTTTTCGAGCACAATAACCAATATCAAATAGCACTCTTCTGTCTGCAGAGGAGGAGAGCATGTCTATTCCCAGTCTATTGTGACAGACATCTACATGCAGTGATGCAGTGGGAGCTCTGGCTCTTTAGATGGATGGATGCAGATTCAGCTGGGTGTTAAGGTCACAGTTTTCTGACACGAGAGAGTGGGGAAGCAAGGACTATATATATATATATATATATACAGTATCTCACAAAAGTGAGTACACCCCTAACATTTCTTCAAATATTTCATTATATCTTTCCATGCGACAACACTGAATAAATGACACTTTGATACAATGTCAAGTAGTCAGTGTACAGCTTGTATAACAGTGTAAATTTACTGTCCCCTCAAAATAACTCGACACACAGCCATTAATGTCTAAACTGCTGGCAACAAAAGTGAGTACACCCCTAAGAAAAAATGTCCAAATTGGGCCCAAAGTGTCAATATTTTGTTTTGCCATCATTATTTTCTAGCACTGCCTTAACCCTCTTGGGCATGTAGTTCACTAGAGCTTCACAGGTTGCAACTGGAACCCTCTTCTACCCATTCATGACGACATCAAGGAGCTGGTGGATATTAGAGTCCTTGCGCTCCTCCATCTCCCGTTTTAGGATGCCCCAAAGATGCTCAATAGGGTTTAAGACTGGAGACATGCTTGGCCAGTCCATAACCTTTACCCTCAGCTTCTTTAACAAGCCAGTGGTCGTTCGGAGGGGTGTTTGGGGTCGTTATCATGTTGCAGTACTGCCCTGCGGCCCAGTTTATGAAGGGAGGGGATCATGCTCTGCTTCAGTATGTCACAGTACATGTTAGAATTCAATGAACTGTAGATCCCCAGTGCTGGCAGCACTCATGCAGCCCCAGACCATGACACTCCAACCACCATGCTTGACTCTAGGCAAGACACACTTGTCTTTGTACTCCTCACCTGGTTGCCGCTCCACACTCTTAACACCATCTGAACCAAATAAATGTATTTTGGTCTCATCAGACCACAGGACATGGTTGCAGTAATCCATGTCCGTAGTCTGTTTGTCTTCAGCAAACTTTTTGTGGGGTTTCTTGTGCATCATCTTTAGAATAGGCTTCCTTCTGGGATGACAACCATGCAGACCAGTATGATGCAGAGTGCGGCGTATGGTCTGAGCACTGACAGGTTGACCCCCCACCCCTTCAAGCCCTTCAGCAATGCTGGCAGCACTCACACGTCTATTTTCCAAAGCCAACCTCTGTGTACGACGCTGACCATGTGCACTCAACCTTCGTAAACTGGGCCGCAGGGTGGTATTGCAACATGATAACGACCCCAAACACACCTCCAAGACGACCAGTGGCTTGCTAAAAAAGCTGAGGGTAAAGGTTATGGCCTGGCCAAGCATGTCTCCAGACCTAAACCCTATAGAGCATCTTTGGGGCATCCTCAAATGGAAGGTGGAGGAACGCAAGGTCTTTAATATCCACCAGCTCTGTGATGCTGTCATAAATGGGTGGAAGAGGGTTCCAGTTGCAACCTGTGAAGCTCTAGTGAACTACATGCCCAAGAAGGTTAAGGCAGTGCTGGAAAATAATGGTGGCCACACAAAATATTTACACTTTGGGCCCAATTTGTAAATTTTTTCTAAGGGGTGTACTCACTTTTGTTGCCAGCAGTTTAGACATTAATGGTTGTGTGTCGAGTTATTTTGAGGGGACAGTAAATTTTCACTGTTATACAAGCTGTACACTGACTACTTTACATTGTATTAAAGTGTCATTTATTCAGTGTTGTCCCATGGAAAGATATAAAGAAAAATGTGAAGAAATGTGAGGGGTGTACTCACTTTTGTGAGATACTGTATATATATATATATACAAAATACCTAGGCTATTTATATATATATATATATATATATATATATATATATATATATATATATATATATATATATATATATATATATATATATATATATATATATATATATATATATATATATATATATATATATATATATATATATATATATATATATATATATATATAAAAATAGCCTAGGTATTTTTTTTCTCTACTGTCCTCCCGGGAGTCCTTCTGGCCTTGCATCCCTAATTTGAAATTGATTGTTAATTGATCGGCATAATGACTAAATGACCTTACAGCACTTGATGAGCCCCATGCAGCAGCGGAACTGGCTGGCTGTCACACAGGGAGAGACAATGCACATCCTGTGACCTGCTTTGTCTATGTGCATGGTGGTGGTCCATTGAGTTGTCTTGACCAGATAATTGCTCACTGCTCTTTAAAAGATAAACTGTGGATAATTTGCTATTCTAGTGGAATGTGATTTTATGAATACAGTAGCTCTCCGATAAGTGGCACGCCATTTAATCTGGTGCATGTGTTGTAACGGCTATCTCTAAATGTGAGGGGCTTGGCTGAGACCACCTGCAGAAATGATTTGTCTTTTCTTAAAATGATAGTAGATGATTTCTTATGTAGGCGAATATTTTCTAAATCCATTCTATTTGGTTGTGTGATGACAGATTCCCCAATACACTACATTTGTTTAAAACAATGAAAGAGTAGATTAAGTTAAAATAGGCTATATAGAAAATAACTACAGTATATTGTCAGTCACGTCATTCTCATCGCAGGCATTCTACATCGCTGTCTAAATGTTTCAAGTCCAATCATGAATCTTGATGTATTTTCTTTGTTTATGCTATCTCAAAAAATGCAATTTCTAATATCTAATCTTGCTGTACATCATGTCCCTGTAAAGCACTTTGAGTGGCCTTGTGTCTGAATTGTGCTATATAAATACACTTGCCTTGCCTAAAAATAAGAAGTGTCAGGCATGAGGTGGTTTCAAAAAAAGCACACTGAACTAGTCAGCATTTGCAAGCTTCTTATACACAGTCTTCTCTCTTTTTTTTTGATATAGTAGAACTTTCCTCAATCGGGATTTAATCCCCCAGACAGTTAGTTCAGAGGAGTCTCATTTAAAACAATGTGGTGAGAGTGAACTATTTGAACTATAGACTTGAAACCCCCAGTCTTGGTGCCCTGACACTAATGGAGGGAACGTGCAGAATACTGCAAAGAGAGAAAAGAAAAAAAGGGGGGAACAATGTGAAAAAGGGGACAGCCTCTCCTGCATTAAATATGCCCAGGGCTTTTCACAGCCATAGGTAATTCATAAACTGGCTGTTGTGGATATAAAGCGCTGCTGTTGCTGCTTTATTTGTGCCTTTTGCGCTTTTTTAATCTAGTTCAACGTCTCAGCTTTCACAATCTAACGAACGAGAAATACTTTTGATGTAAAGGCAGCAGGTTGGTCAAGTTTTATATTCAGTTATCTGGACGTTAAGCACTCACCCAGTTATCTGCTGAGATCTGTGTACATGACATAGCTGATCACATACTGTGTATAGGATGTGAACAAAGAACACAACGAAACATAGCCCCACATTTCTACCAAACATCCAATTAAACTGTGATCATTAAGACTGCAGTGGATGAAGTAATACAGCGCATAAGTTCCCAATGTAACAGACTAACAGTCTAAGGAAAAAACTGGAAGGGTGAGCCAAAGTTTTTTGGAGCACAATTAAATGAAGGCAATGAAAACAATTTTGGCTATTTGAGAAACATTCACATCAGTTAATATCATTGTTCTAGACTTTATATCTTCATATCTATATATATCTTTGTGTTTTGCCCTGTAGCAGTCTCCCTGTGTTTTCCAGATTCTATTAAATACATTGAAGTGCAATGTTGTCATGCCTGATAGAAAGTTTTACAAATTTTACAAATCTAAATGTCCCGAAAAAAAAAATCATAGGAAGTTCCGATTAAGGCAATTGCGGTATGTGTATAGCTCACCTCACAATGACTATTGCCCTTAATGTTGGGTCAGCACTACGCTCACATGAATGGGCACAGTGTTAATATGTGGTGAGTAGGGAACCTTAGAATGAGACCAAGTCCAAGGAGTGGTAGTCAAGCTGTTGGTGTTACACCTCTGGCTCTCAGTAAATGTGTGTTAACGGCCTGAGTTGCTCCCTGTAGGAAAAGGTTGTGCAGCCAGCAGCCCAGTCTCTGTACTTTCATTATTAGTGCCTCGTTTGAACAAGCCCCAGAGCCAAAGCCTCTACATGACTCCCTATGCTCTTTGTAGTTGGATCTGCCGGTTTTACTTTTATGTATTTTTTTGTCTTTTTTTTAACTATATTTTCGCTCTGTGCCACTCTTTCACACACTCAAAATGTATCTCTCATTCTCTCTCATTCTCTCTCATTCTCTCTCTCTCTTTGTCTCCTCCCACACACTCAGTCGCACACTCCGGGAATGACTTTCCAGGGATTAGGACGAGACTGAAAAAGAGGTCCCCGCACTTGTTCGGTCCACGCAGACAAACGAATGAGCACATCAAATGTGATGCATGTGAACAGCAAGGCAGGCCAGCGCGTTTAGACACAGTGAGACAGAGAGCGAGCGAGAGAGAAAGACAGAGAGACAGAGAGAGACTGAGAGACTGAGAGAGAGAAAGAGAGAGAGGGGCCAGCAGACGAGATCCCATCTGTGCATTGTTACAGCAGACTTCACCGTATAACATTGTCGTTGTTGTATCCAATTGAACAGGAGGGGGCACAGGTGGGACTTTGGGATAAACAGGGGGAGAAGTCACTGACACAGTTTACACGCGCACGTCGTTTACACACACATTCAGATGCAATTGGAAATGAATTTGCGATTCGTGCATGTGCCTATACACGCATATAGCATAACGCTCTCAGCTGCTAATTTGTCTGCGCTCAACCGTGGACACACTCTAGCTGGCACACACAGAGACACAGTTTGCAAAGGATAAGGCTAAAACTTGAGGGAGTGTTGTTCAGTGGTTTGTTTGAGGTCAATGTGGTGTCACAGTGTTGGATGGGTTACTATACTGGTTCCTGTGTGTACCTCTACTGTCATTTCATATTACTTCAGCTGAGGCTCTCATACAGAGACTATGATAGAGCACACCGTTTTTGCTGTAAAACTCAATATCAGTATAGTACATATTAAATAAAGCATATAGAGGGGTTATTGTATTTTTTGATTCTAAAAAAGGCTGGAGAATTAGATTGAACAAAATCGACACAAAATGTAATGTGATTTTGGAAATGCTTTGAGGTTGACCTGAAAATTCAATTTCTTGCTTTTATTTTTCGTTCTGCCACAGCATTCATATCTCGGATATGAATCATATTTCCTTCCTTTGTTTGAGAAGAAAAGTCAGAAACCAGAGGGGAGGAATGTATAACAAATCACTATATGTCTTATAGTGCTTCGTTTCATGATGGTGCTCCTTACATGCTTCCTTTGCATTCATTTACAATTACCACGAGCAACACACTAGATTTCAAAGCGTATCAAGTAATATTGATATGCCTTATTATATGGATACGGTATTATATTGAATTTGATGAATATCGTCAGGAAGTTTATACGTTGGATCTCATTGGATTTTCTGTTTATCAGTTAAAGGCTCATGTGATGAACGCTGATGGAAAGGTTATTTACAGAATAAATTATGATTGTGCGCTGCTGTCGTCCAGTGGCCTTTACATGTGTCTGCTTCTGTATCACACCGATGAATTGATAGCGTTGATGTCGTCAGAGTATAGCTTGATATGTCACTATGAACTGGCACATAAGCCCTATACTAGAACGGCAATATTAATCATTTCTTGGTAGATGGAGCCAGCCATTTTGGATAACGTGCTTTTTTTTCCCGCCAAACAGCATGCGACGTCGTTACGTACATGGTTTTAATTTGTTTCAAAGCCGTTGGGTATAAAACACACTTTCACTGGCTTTATTCCAATCAATCTTTTTAGCAAAAATTCAAATTCAATTGACAAGTGGATGGAAACATATACTCTTCCCATGGCTTGTATGCCACAGCCCAATACGTTTGTCTGCTGGTAGCTCAGCCTTCTGATATTTTCCCCGAAGAGAATTTTTCCTCCCTGCTCCTTCATAATAATAATACAACTTATTTGATTAACAAGGAATTAAATGAATGAATAAAAAGAAACTCAATATCTTTGACTGCAAAAATGGATGAATGAATGACTTTTCAGTTATGGGTCGACCATATTCTCTTCACTTTCTTGGCTTTTTTTTTTAGATGTGCTCAAACCATCAGATTGAACACTGGCTCACACTAATAGATTCCTCGTAATTCTCTGCTGTTGAAACTTTTCTATTTCATGAGCTGGGCGACCCTTTTGACACGTAAACTTGTAGAGAGAATACAGTCTAAACTTCAGTGGTTGTGTAAAAAAAGAGAGAATAAATTCCTACTGAGAGACCTGCTACCACGTGGGCAGCTCTAGTGTAAAAACAGTATAAGGGCCATGGATATCAGGGGGCACCATATGCTGCTGTGGCCCTTCAACCCTTAATCCATGCCTTTACTGTCTTATCTGGTTGCCCTCCCTCTGACAGCCTGGAGAGACTGGTGTGTGTGTGTGTGTGTGGGGGCAGGGAAACACTGTCCACTACGCTGCACACACACACACTGCTTTGTGTTTTTTAATGCGCTCAATATGCAAATTCACTCGGCCCCGGATAGTTTTTGCCAGAATATGAAAGGCCAAATTCAGCATCACAAACACACACACACACACACACACACACACACACACACACACACACACACACACACACACACACACACACACACACACACACACACACACACACACAAACACACACACACACTACCCTCCTACATACATTAATATCACGACAATATTGTACGTATTTAACCGATAATGCCAGATAGTAGTATTGTCACAAACCCCACTGACTCACTGAGTGTGTGTTTGCGTGTGCGTTTTAGTTTGTTTGTGTCCTATTCATCCACTATCCTACACAAACAGTAGCCCTTTAAGTAGATCCCAGTTATTGGCTTTGTCAACCGCGTTATGTCCAACATGAAATCCACTTTGGGCATGTTTGAGGGTAGAATCGTAGACAAACTTCAGACTTACCTAGGAGAAATCAAGTGACACTGCCTTTGCTATGACTCCCCCTTCAGAAGGAGGTAAGCTGTCCCGTGATTGAAGCCACACACTTGTAGATAAACCCAGCACTGTTTACGAGCTCACATACCAAGGTAAAATGACTTGACTGGATGTTGTGTTGAGTTCATTCAGCCATTGTACAGGCCTTGACAATCCCTAATTTGTTTCCTATTTAAATGTTTCTCCTATAAGGTAGTATTATATATGGCACAAATAACATGGACCGTCTATCTCAGAAAATGACTTGGTTTAATACTTAAGCGCGTAATGTAAAACAAAGTGTATACATCACATACAGTTTGAGTTTTCTCGGCTGAAATAATATCATTATACAGTCCTTGAGTTGGGGAAAGTGAACATTTAAATGATTCCCCTTCGCATTAGCATGAAGTAACGTCTCTCAGGAAAAGAAGCAGGACCCCCCCCCCCTCATCTCTGCTGTAATTGTATTCTCCCCAAATGAAACCTTCTTCTTTGTTGCTCTCATTATATCACTAGCCTCCTCTGATGAGCCGCGGCTGCTGATCCGTAACCCGCTTGTCTGCTAAGAGGTGATTTGTGAATATGGAACAATGTGGTAAACTATTGAGCCAAGGTCCCCAAATCATCTGCTAAAACGGGCTTTGCCATGCAGATTACGCCTGTCATTTGGTCTGTGAAACCCTGGCTTATAGATTATAGATAGCTTTGGCTGGTTTTCGATCAGTTCAGTGACACAGGAGCAAGACCTTCGCGTGGGAAGTCATAGTACACTGTATTCAAATCCTCCAAGAGATGTGCGTCAAACAAGGACAGGACTGTTTGTTTCTTTGATATTATTGAACGCACGTCTCTGCAGTGTGTGTGACCCAAAGCAGGTTCATCACAGAGCAGACAGACAGAGGTCCACCTCTGTTGTGTAATTTTTTATAGGTTGAGGTCAAGTCAAATTAATTTAACACAGCTAACTCACCTAAAGATACGTTGCATCCACTGCCAGGTTGTGTGTGTGTGTGTGTGTGTGTGTGTGTGTGTGTGTGTGTGTGTGTGTGTGATAGATAGATAGATAGATAGATAGATAGATAGATAGATAGATAGATAGATAGATAGATAGATAGATAGATAGATAGATAGATAGATAGATAGATAGATAGATAGATAGATTGATAGATTGATAGATTGATAGATAGATAGATAATGTCTGGGCAAGACAGAGAGACAAACAAGCACTTGAAGCAGATGTGTTTAACTCATACACACAGCAGAGAGGAAGCCCAGTGTAAATGGCATGGCAAGAAAAAGGCAGCTCTGGACTTGTTCCTGGTTGATTTATATGTTAAATTGTCGTAAAAGAAGAGAATCGGCCCTAGATAAAAGAGTGGATTGGACCTGAAGATTGCCACATGGTTTATCTTACGGAGGGGAGAAAGGCTGTTGTACAAAGATTGGTGTCTATTGGTGGGAAATGCTCCGCTGCCTGCTAATTTCCCTCTTGATTGGCGGAGACAGTCAGTCTGCCAGCAGCAGCACCATGTGATGGGGAGACGTGATGTGCTGCATAAGGGATGGTGGAAGCAGATTGTGTGACAGATCTGGGCTTGGAGTTTGGAGCCAGTGAAGGAGGGTTACAATATGTGCGGTGTGATGAAAAAATCTGATTCCATGTAATATTATTCTATCGGCTTTCTGCACGAGGTAAAGTTTTTGTTGTAGCATGGAAAACATGACATGGTAGCACATAGTGTAAATGTATATGAAACGGTATCGGCTAGGTGATCTAGTTTTGTGATAATGCAACATGTTTATTTTTCATTCATCGTGATGCTAGAAGCTGTTCTTCCACAGTAAAGGAGTTCAGTTGCGGGTATCAGTAGCAAAACGGTCATAAAGTGAAGTCCTCAGCATGGATATAAGTAGGTAAACTTAATGTATTATGTCAAGAGAGCCGATGGATGAATGTGGTTGTATATCCAAGTTTTCTTATGAGAAGGTATCTACAAGTTCAAGCGAGGTCAATCTAGTAAAAAACCTTATTAACTCAGCTTGAAAACCATATGAATAACCATGATGCTATGGCATGATTCTTTGGCTTGGTTTACACTGCTAGATTCCTACTCTTCTATAAATAATCAGTCATTGAGTAAGTGACGTTTTGGCGCAGGAATTAAGAGTAACATAGATGATATACAACAGCTTGTTCATTAAGAAGACACAAGGGAAACATTGAAAATCATTAGGGACCATTTAACAAACAAATTCCTATGATAAACTGAGTGTGTGAAACTTTTGTGCCGTGCCAGTGAAAATGAAAAGGGATCAAGGTGGTTGAAAAAGGAATGATGGTATGTCTTTGTCCTGCTGTGCCTACAAATGGGGCATTCTGATGTTATTTGTTTATTGTCAAATGCTCCCACACGCACACACACACACACACACACACGCACACACACGATGTACACAGCCACACAATGTCAACCAATCCAATTAGCATGCCGCCTAGACAATTGGGGTAATTACCCGGAGACTATCAAGACATTTTCTCCCTGTGCACTCACAACTGTAATTATGGCAAAGCAACAACGCTGTGCAATTACAGTTCACCCATCATCACTTCTGTGGCAGTGACGCGCTGTCAGTAAAGCTGGCAGAGCCGCCTTGACATGATAGACTATTACACTGTATGATATTGATGTAGATACAAACTGCAGGGTGGGGGAAAAATGGGGCTAAGCTCAATCAGAGCGGGACAGAGAGCGTATGCCCCACCAGGACACGTGAGTCCTAGTCCACTTCTTCATAAACATATATCTCATAATCAATGGGCGGAATATCAAGCCATCCATCTTCTCTGGCCTGTAAACGCTTGACATTTTCCCTTTTATTAAAGCTGCGAGAAACCAAGCGCAGGGTTTTAACGATGACACGAGATGATCAATGACTACATTTTCCTAGGCTGGAGGGTGCTTTATTAACATGGGGCCATTGTCCCCCCCCATCCAGAAGCATTTCTCTGTACTTAAAGGATGATTTCCCCCCATTGGAATTTGGTATATCTCCGATGGCCGAAAGTTGAGCTTGTGTGTGTGTGTGTGTGTGTGTGTGTTACTGCACCACTTGGGTGATTGAGAGAGATGGTGGTGATGTGTGTTGCATATGGGAGTATAATGGGGGAAGAATACTCTTTGTTAAAATGAGGATGGTCCAGAATAGAAAAGCCCCATTGAGACTGCCATCGCTATGCCTGCACAGCCGCATGAGACGCTATCCGCCATTGTTATAATAAAACACTGTTTGGATAAAAGCTCATGAATATACCGTTTGCACAGAAAGAGAGAGAGATAGAGCTGAAGCAGCCACGCTGTAACGGATTACACAGCGGGGAGGGAGAGAAAAAATGTCTCAAATTTTTAATTAATCCTTGTTTGAATTAAGATGAAAAATAAACGCTGTGAATTGGCCGTGCAGATGAGATGAGGCATGTATGTGATACAGTGTTTCAACGTTGGCTATTAAAGCATCACAGACACGCTGGGGGGGCTTGGGGGGGTTGGCAGCATAAGAGCTGAACTCTTAAAGAACGTGAGTGGGAGAACAACCAGAGACCAGTTGACTGTAGGTGAGAGTGATGTTAAGAGATAAAATAATTCCACACAGGCAGATTTCACATTTGTTTTAAAGGTGACTTGCTCATTTTCAGGGTTCAAATTTGTAATTTGGGGTTCTATTATAACCTGTTTTTATGGTATAGTGTCCCCCAATCATGACTTCATGACAGGAGAACATTTTATTTGGCCTTTGGAACTCAGAAACTTCAGAAAGGAAGTATTTTGTAACACCGGGGAACCCATATTAATGTTGAAGAGCCATGACAACTTGAATGTATCATAATTAGTGAAGTTAAACAGTTAGTGTGAAGGCTGAAGTGGAAATTTGGTATTGACTGTACACAACAAATTTGTTGTTACCAGTCTTCTTTTAAGGGAAACATAAATGCTGAAGTGCTACGTTTTTGTGCTGCATGGAACTCTTTGGTTAAAGTTAGGGACAGGTCACGGATTAGGTTAAGTAGATATTGTATTGCAAAAGCAGATCTCCTCTCTCCTCCTCTCTTCTCCTCTCTTCTCTCATCAGAAAAAAAACATCTGGAGCTTACCCAGCCTAAATCCCTCTCTCTCACTTGTTTTGCCTTGTGTCATCACACAATCTCAAACTTTTCGGTTCAGAGGGCGGAGGGCACAAAACATCCCACATGCTTTGCTTTCCCCCCTCCTCTTCATTTATTTCCTTTCCTGCCATGACTTTGCAAGTTAAAACAATGAATATGCAATGAAAAAAAAAAATCTGTATTTTTTTTTCACGGTTGATTTGCACTGCATTTTCTCTCCCTTTGCTCGGCAGGAGACACAGGTGGGCTTGGGTATTAATAGCTTCCCTCGTTCTTGACGTCAGCCGAAATCACACATGCGCCGCTTAATGCTCAGAGGTGTTTTTATGTTAGTTATAGACACAGCGTGGTTATTTAGTCAGTACTGTAAAGCACTCAAGTCAGTATAACATAGCAAAAATAAACTCAAATGGTTGTCTTCTCTTCCCTGCTTTTCCGTCTCTTAGCTACACTGATGTATTCATGTGCCTTTATAACCTGCCCTATGTCACCCTTTCTCTTCTCCAAATCATTCTTATCTTTAATGTGAGTACTCTATTTCCCTGCATGTGTCCATGTGACTAATCTCTCTCTCTCTCTCTCTCTCTCTCTCTCTCTCTCTCTCTCTCTCTCTCTTCATTAAACAAGGCCTGTATACTGGGCCTGAAAGCTTTGTGGGGTCCTAAATGCTAAATGCCTGTCTGTCTCTGCCAGGCGCCCCGCTTAGTGCCCGTCTCCTTGGTGATGAGACGGGCTATCAGGCCTCTCTGCAGCAGACACTGAGGGGTTTGTGATTTAGCTGATTAGTCTGTGTGAAATGTGTGTGTGTGTTTGTGTCAGCGTACACTAGATTTGTGTTACTGTTTTGCAACCTATCTGCGAAAATACATGTACTGTATGTAAAGGGAGGAGCAAGCAAGTCAGTGACGAGGGACATGAATGTGCTGGCTCATTATTATGTGAATGCATTATGTTTCCCGTCAGCATGCCTCTGCCAAACAAGGGGCCCTCTGTTCTGGCTGCCAGGCCCCAACGTGGTGCCGCTTTGCACTGGCACAATCCACCAGGAGGTTTAGCTCCACAGACACTGCTGTTGGCCTCATCCTCATTCAGTCCATCTGTACTGGCATCTCAGGCAAGCCGGCGAGGACACAGTCTGTAGGAATGACATGGGAAAACTCCATTCAGAAGCATTTAATGACTGATGGAAGGGCTTATTATGGACTGGTTATACACGTAGATACTTATAGTATAATCCCGATTTTTATGATAGAATGATGACTACATCTTAGGCTCTGCGTGACAAACCTATGTCCATCCAAGTTAAGCAAAGGAACTCGGTGCCACTACTAGGACCAGTTGGCCTGTAAAGTGCCAAAGCACAATTTCTCCCCCTGCCTGCTGGCCTGTACTGACATTGATCTAGGCCAAAGCAGGTTTGAGCACGGTTACCTGTTGTACATATGTCATCACATCATAATAAGACACACACATTCATAATTGCTCTAAAAGCCAACATTAAAACCTTCATGAAGGAAGGATCATCTAAGCTTGGTGTAACACATAGGTTCCCATTTGAACGTATACATCCATAACTTTGTAGATATCTTAAGATGAGTCGTGACCTTTACTTATACATTTCAAGATAACCTCACTTCTGTTTGTTTGATCTGCAAGTGCATTGCTACTATTGATATCTTGGAGATCTTGACAATTGGATAAATACCTTCAACTGTAATGATGACTTAGTTGTTCCCAAACGAGGTCAATGGAGCGAGTCCATCTTGTTTGTCATGCTACTCAATAATGCATTTCCTGAATGTGCTTTCCTTAATGAAATCCCAAGACGAAGGCAGACTTTAACTAAAATCAAAGCTGTCCTCTGAAGAGAACCACCAAGTAGATGGCCTTTGTCATTATCACCATCTGCCCAGTCATACCAAACAACCGTCTCCCTTCATTGCTGCTATGGGTCTCTTGCTGCCTGTTGGCTGTATTGATCGGGCTGACAGAGACTAATACTTTGATACACAGGCGTTAGAGGTCGGCCCTGTGGTTTGAGCTCTAACATCTCACTGGGACCAATTTAAAGACTTGGATAGCCTGGGGTCCTAACAGCACTCCTCCGTGTGTTCATGGAAACCTGCAATGTGGTAAAAATGTATATTGAGGGTTTCAGTGTGTGTTACTGTGGGCATTTGTGTGTGTGTGTGTGTGTGTGTGTGTGTGTGTGTGTGTGTGTGTGTGTGTTTGAGGTGGGTCTTATATGCATGTGTGTTCATGCATGTGTTTACTGCACTCCAAAGTGCTTGTGCAAGCAACATTCAGATGCTTTGACTTGCACCTGTGAGAGATTGCGTGCAGCTCTCTCACACACACACACACTTGTGATATGTACTGTACTGTAAACGCTAGTGGTAGTTGAATAACAACCAAGAACCCCTGCTTGAATGAGCATAATCCATACCCCAAGTCATGCGCAGTTACACAGAAAATGGCTCTTCTGTGGACCTCCATATATCGTTAAGACGACCAGTGACTGATTGACTGCAGTGTGAAGTCAGGTGGTAATACTACTACTACAAAAGAGAGAGAGAAAAAACCTCTCTAGACCATTTTTTTATTATTATTTTGAGAAAAAAGGTATTTAGCAGTACATTTCCCAGTAAATTCTGGTGTTTTATATCCTGGAACAGGACTTAGCTTGATTACATTTCAGTTAATGAGCCAAATTAAGAAAAAAATATGCATTTGATAATGGGAAATACTGAGTCATGTGATAACCCCACAGCTTCCCCCAAACAAAGCTAAACCTTATTTTGGTTTCTGATATGTGATGGAGGAGTGATTGAGAGAGAATATAAAACATACCCTGCATTCCAATCCCCATACTTCCCTACTATTAAGTATGCCAAAAAAACATTTAGGATGACCCAAGACATGCACGTCAATTGTTGTATGCTGAAAATACATAAAAGCCCAACTAACTCCATTAGCAGTTTGGAGTATTCGTCTTCATTCTTGACATTTCTCGACATAATGAAAAAAATCTTCCTCATCAAATTTTTTTTCTCTCCTGTGGCCCTAAAACTCTTCTGTACTTTAGTATGTAGTGTAGTAAAAAGAAAAAGTATGTGATTTGGAATGCAGAGATAATGTGGCTGCCTCCACTTGAGGATCGACTGCCACTAAGTTGGCTACAGCAGTCTCATGAGTCTGAAGCGTCCGTGCCAGACGGAGCCTCTTTAACGGCTCTTATTTCCTTCACACTTATTCCAATTAAAACATGACTCGTGATTAAAGGACAGCAGTCTGCTCGCTAATATGTACAGCGTGCATGTGTCTTTTAGAGAATGACAGAGACAGACAATGTGTGTTGAGCCACATTGGTAGGTGTTTTCATTGATTTTTATTATCTTGGCAAGTGTGCATGCGTGTGTTTGCTTAACTGTTCATTTTTACATGCGTGTGTGAATGCGTGCGTGCGTGTGTGTGTGTGTGTGTGTGTGTGTGTGTGTGTGTGTGTGCGCATGTGTCTTTATTATCTTGGCTTATTTTAAATGTGGGCCAAGAGTTCTCAGTTCACACAAGGGGTTAATTGACCTCTTGAGACTTTTCCCTCTTGGGTGATAATGAATGTCTGCTGGATGGTTAGATTATAATAGATTATAATGCATTTGTCTCAGAGAGGAGATTTGCAAGGAGCTTTGAGTTCAAGGGTGGCTTATTTTTTTTTTAAAGAAACATTTGAACACAATCTCTCATATAGTTGTAATGCTCCTTTGAGGCCTGTGTCAGAATAATTGCCATCACTAGAAATATGACTTGACTATGGTTGCAATGTGGATGGTTTCCTTTTTGAATTGGTAAGATCATTATTGGGTATTTAAAAAATGATTTCCATCCATCGGTTCCACATTAAAAATGACCAAACTGCAGCACATTTATACACATTAAAGTCCTGTTAATACGCAGCTGACACAAACACACTTGGACAGGCCACATACTCAATAATCATTGGGTAATAATTCCCCCCCAAGACAGTATACCTATGTGCTTTGCAACAGAACTCTTCATTGGTTTTCTTTACATGCAGATGTATTTTTCTGTGAGCAAAATTAAAAGGTCTGATCATCAATGATTAATCGTCTTTGTGCTGTAATGTAGGTTAGGGCCCTGGAGGGCTGCTCCAGAGCTGCAACGTAAAACAAACAAATCATTCTCCATGAAGAAAAACATCTTTTAACACCCTCTCCCCACCGCTGCCTGCTTTGTAATGACCTGTATTCCCCAATAACAAAGAGGGCTCGCGTTGAAAAATGATCAATGCGAGAGAGTCATGTGGGGTTTCTGTTACTTTAAACCTGTTTGCAGCACTCCCAAGGCCAGTGAGTGAGTGTGTGTGTGCGTGTGTGTGTGCGTGTGTGTGTGTGTGTGTGGGTTCTATTGATGCTAAAGACCTACACACATGAGCGGGCACACACACTCACTCAGAGGCATTCACACCTACAACAGAATCGGAGAAAATTAAACTAATGAAGCCTTTTCTGAAACAAACAGCTTGATTAAGACTCAGGAGGGGAGAGAGAATCAGGTGTGAGCACCGTGGGTCATGAAATCATGTGTGCACGTACGCCAGGGATGTGTTTTTTTAAGAATGCAGTTTGTTGGTGAGTGGTTTTAAGGAATCCTCCATGTCCTGAGGGAGTTTCTTTGTATCTCCAACAACATCGCTGCTGCTTACTACCGGGTTGATCATCTCCTTGAAAACTACATTTCTGGGGGGTTAGAGCGCCCGACAATAGAGGCTCAGTCCTCAGAAGCAGCAGACCACAGGGTTCTAATCCGGCCCGTGATCGTTCTCTGCATGGCATATCCTCATCTGCCCCATTTCATCAAAGTCAATCTTTGAGTGAGGCTCAGTAGACAAATCTAGACAAACATTTCGGACAGTGTACAAGTCACTAGACTTTAATGAAATAATAACAAAAAAACACTTTAGGTCACCAATAGCAAATGTCAGCTCCACTGGTTACCAGTTAAGTCCCGGATCAAGTTCAAAATCCTCCTACTCACCTACAAGTCCCTGCATGCTCTGGACCGACCCCCGTTACCTCTCTGACCTCCTCCATCCTTACACCCCCCTGCGGTCCCTCAGGTCCTCTGCTAAGGACCAGCTGGCAACCCCCCGCACCAGACTCAAGACCTTTAGGGACAGGGCCTTTTGTGCGTCTGCCCCCACTCTGTGGAATCTGCTCCCCCTCCATATCCGCTGTGCCACTTCAGTGGAGTCCTTCAAGAAGCTCCTGAAGGCACACCTCTTCTCAGAGACCTATGACCTCTAACCTGCCCCCACCCCCGAGTGTACACAAACACTGTACTCCCCCCCCCCCCCCCCCTTTTTTTGTGAAGCGACCTTGGGTACCTTGAAAGGCGCTATATAAGTTCAAATTATTATTATTATTATTATTATTATTATTATTATTATTATTATTATTATTATTATTATTATTATTATTATTATTATTATTATTATTATTATTATTATTATTATTTCACACCAATGCAGGGCTTAAGACCCTTGATTTACCATTAGTACATTTCTTCCATCACTTATAACATTTAGCAATACAATGCACTCAATAATATGGTTCTCGCTGCTGAAGAAGTGTCCTCAGGCAGGCAGGCAATGCAGGCAGAAGTAGAGGTGGCCCCCACAGTGATTTGTTTTAATTGTCAGTGTGTTCCTAGAAGAGGAATAAAGAGCTGGGTGAATACACATCATTATGCTACAGTAAAGAGTGAGTGCGAAGCTTTATGGTAAAATAAAGAGGAAAATGAGCAATAGATAGATATGTTTTCAGGATAAAATGACTTGATATAAGATCACACACAACAAAGACCATTGTCTACATTTAAATGTCATAAATCTTCTCAGCCTCAAACTAACCCTATGTTATCAATTGGGTGCTACCGTCGAGCCACGGTTTATCAGCCTTAATGGCTTTAATATAAACATGAGTTGGAGTGTCATGGTGTGTGCATTTATTACTGCCTCTGGAAGATCATCTAAGAAGCCATTTCCTGGTTATTTTGTTCCATTCAACTGTATCTACAGTTTATTGAACCAGCACAAGTTGCATCATTGCAGCAAACAGGTGCCTGGGTTCATAGATTCTTACAAGTGATTTGTTGGGATAGAAACATTCATTAATTGTGACCGCCAGACCAATCTAAACCTGTCTAAACGGATTTCCCCGGCCACTGGGGTGCAGCAGCAGGGGTTAAGATTTGAGAGATCTGGGCTGGGGGGATGGGGAATGGGTGTGGTGGTTTCCATGCACAGTGGACAGTTTTTGATTAGAGTCTAGCTGCAGCCCCGGAGAACAATACTGAGGCTGGGCGGAAGTGATGTGACATGTGATTTTTGACTATTTAGCTTCCATAACATGTCTGCTGCTACGTCACTCACTTGCCCTAACCCTAACCACCCAGCTGTGTTGCCTGAACCTAATCCTCAAAACAATATAAATAAGACAAATTTAGTAGCCAATCGGTCTGCGGTCTTTTTTATTGTTTGATGTGACCTTCTCAAGATGGCCGCCGCGGTGTTCCGTTAGCCGAGAGAAGCTCAATAGTGCCGTGGCTAATCTAATGTTCTACCTATATTCTAACCTCTCCCTGTCCCCTTGCCCTAACCCTAACCACCGAGCTATGGTGCCTGAACATAATCTAATGTTCTATCTATATATATTCTAACCTCTCGCTATCCCCTTGCCCTAACCCTAACCACCCAGCTGTGATGCCTGAACTTAATCGCCAAAACAATATAATTTGTCTAAATAACTCCTGAGGTATTTGTCTAAATAACGTTCAAAATTTATTTTTATTTTCTTTCGCCCAGCCACAGTACTTCTGCCCAGCCACAGTACTTCTGCCCAGCCTCAGTATTGTTCTCCGGGGATGCAGTTGGGTACTAATGCAGTTTTTAAATGGTACTGTTCTTTCAGTAGAAAGTATGTGACAGGAATGAAAAGCTGGACAATGTGTCCTTTGGATGTGGATTGTCTGGATTAATGTAGATATGCGGTAGATGTTGCTGCAGTGATTTTTGTTAATGCTGTACTGCAGACCCACCTCCATGGTATTGGGGAAAATGTCAGGAACATGTTGGTATAGTTGACTATGAAACTCCACAAACACAATAATACAATTTTAAATTGGCTCTGCATACTGGTCTGGGCACGAACCTTTGGAGCTCATTAAGTATGTCGGAAAATTCGGAGCTACCAATCAAATAGTACTATCTGATATGGGCGGTCCTAACCGGATGACGACAGGGCTGTGCATGTGCCGTGAAAGTGGTGATAGTAAGCAACAAAGATGGATGCTGTACCTTGTTTGAAGCGGCTTTGGCCTCGGCACTTAACGATTGACCACGGCAAAAGTTTTATTTACCAGTTAACCCCACTGTTCGCAAAACAAACTGGGCTGAGTACGTCTCCTTGTTCATTGCTCTGATTGATCGTTGTGCTATCCAATTGGGTGCAGTGATATTTGAAAGGTATGCGTTGGTCGGTGTCGCCCCTTGAGTTGGGAAGGTCTATTGATCATGGCCTGACCCTACATCGTTTACAAATACATTGACCACCTGTACCCAAATACGCAGCTGATGGCAGACAATTTATCTAATTATGCAGACTTCAAGAAACACTGAAATTCCTGTCCATGTGTAACAAAGACAGATCATTGCAATGATGTGAATGTAGTTCACAGTTACACTTTTGCTAAGTACAGTAAAGAGTACAGTAGAGCATTTATTTTCCTGTTTATTACCAGCCCAACTTAAAAAAGAAAAACATTAACATCTACTCATTTATTCATAATAATAGTTGGAGTGAAAGTGCCAAGGAACTGCAAATGATCAATTACTAACATGGGTAAACACAGAGGCAGATGTTTGGACTGAGAACAAAGATGCATACATCAACACAAACAGTGATGTCAGACGGAGACAGCGTGGCCAAGACAGAGCACGAGGGAGAGTTACGAGGGTGTGTGTGTGTGTGGGGGGTTGATATGTGCCCATCAGTGGGTTCATTTATTTTGCTCGTGGTGAGACAAGGGGGGGGGGGTCTCCATGGAAACTGACATTCCCTTGAAGGTGCTTGGCAGCCATCGGCAATTGTTGAGCTTGGGTAATGGTTTGAAATTCTCCGTAAAGTGCCTCGGAGGTCGAGATTAAATTCAACCTGCTCGCTCGGGGTAGAATCAGCAGGTGACTAATCACAGCGTTTTAGAGAGGAGTGAATGGAAGAGTGAATGGCATACAGACAGGAAAATGTATCGCCTGTTGCTCACATACCGCTTTATGCTTTTTTCAGAACCTTTTTTTTCTCATCTGCCAGTCACTCTATTGTATAAAATATCACTTTCCATCAATGAATAAGAACCACTTTTTGTTTAACAGTCTATCCTGATAGGAAAGGAGTTCTGCACCACTGTTCTACTTTTTAGATAGAAAATATTCTGTAACATGTTAAGGCTACTAACTCCATTGCATTTGCAATATGCTCCTCCAATTTAAATCCGACTTAAGCTCTGCAATTATTGTCAAAACAGCAGATACTGTAGGTGTCTCACACCTAGAACCTCCTATGTGAAGGCAGGAGTCAACCCTGTAGGATCTACAATGAACATTCCAGCATGTAGCCTTTAGGTCCAGACCCATTTTGTCCAACGCCCACCAAGATCCCATGTGTTTTTTTTATCTGGGTCACTAAGCTTGTGCAACGGGTGGTGTGTTAAGTCATTGATTTATTGATTCATTAATGTAGATGCAGACAATGACAACGAACAACAAAGCTAACTCTACAACCATAACCCAAAGGACCAATATCCCTTCATTTGATTGCATTGTTGTGCCTAATCTGCACCGATTTTTCTTTTGTTTTTACTCTGGAAAGGTGGTAATGCAGTAAGGTAATAGTCAATCAATCAATCAATATCCTTTATTTAACCAGGTAAAATTCATTGAGATTAAAATCTCTTTTTCAAGAATGACCTGGCCAAGAAGGCAGCACCATGATACAATAAGAACAATCAACCACAATTCTCACACAAATCTCATTCAACGTCAGGTAAAGTACAATACAAGATCAGGGACAAGATTATATGAAGATTGAAATGAGAACAGTTAAAAATTCATTCATTCATCTGGTGACAGATGAATGAATAAACCCGGCCATTATCAGAAAATAGCTTTACAAACAATTGCATTGACCAAGAGAACTATCTTCTCTGTCCTTCAGGATTCCTTTGAATTCTCCCAAGGTGACCAGCTCCGGCAGCTTCAGCTGCTTTTGCACAGTGTTCCAGGCAGAAGGCGCAGCATATTTAAAGGCCTTTTTCCCTAACTCAGTTCTAGCTCTGGGTAACAACATCTGTAACACATCCCTAGAACGCAAACCATAGCTACATTTGTTTGTGGACATGTAAACACATAGATATGAAGGGACCAGCCCAATAAGACACTTGTAAACAAAAAACAACCAATGTGAGAGTCTGCGTACAGATAGCGATGGACATTTTGCAGTGGCATACAGGGTACAATGGTGGACACGATTTCCACAGCCAGTTAAAAATCGCAGAGCACAGTGGTAGACGGTATCCAATTTCTTGAGGTACTGGTCAGGGGCGTTTATGAACAGCAGGTCACCGTAATCTAACGACGGTAAAAAGGTCGCAGTGAACAAACGTTTCCTGGCCTGCCATGAGAAGCATGATTTATTTCTAAAAAAGAAACCTAATTTAATTTTTAATTTGGAGACCAGTTTTTCAATATGAAGTTTAAAAGACAATTCTTCATCAATAATGAAACCCAGGTATTTGTACGAATTGACCCTTTCAATTTCGGTCCCATGACTAGTTAAAAGCTTTGGCAAAACTTTTGGTAAAGCTTTTCCATTTGAAAAAAGCATTAATTTAGTTTTATCTGTATTTAAAACCAATTTCAATTTTGTCAGCTGTGACTGCAGAACGTCCAAAGCAGACTGCAGGAAATGAAAAGTGTCTGCCACTGATGGGGATGAACAATAAATAATAGTGTCATCTGCATAAAAATGACAGGCAGCATTGGTTATTGAGTCACAAAGATTGTTTACATAAATAGAAAACAACAATGGCCCTAATATGGAGCCTTGGGGCACGCCCTTTGATACAGGGAGAGAGGAGGACGAGGACCCAGCAAACTGGACACATTGCGTTCTTACTGACAAATAATTAGAAAACCAGTCTACAGCCTGCCTAGATAAACCAATCTTGAGTAGCCTGTCCACCAAGGTGACATGGTCTACAGTATCAAATGCCTTGGAAAGATCAATAAAAACAGCAGCACAATACTTTTTACAATCCAGTGATTCAATTATATCATTAAAAACTTTTAATGTTGCAGTAATTGTGCTGTGTCGTTTTCTAAAACCTGACTGGTGTTGGGATAAAATATACAGAACTTGTGACACATCCTACGTGGAACTGTTAAGTGTTAATTAAACAGGCTAATATATTCTCTGACAATTATAAACCTGTGACAGAGAATACAAAGCTATTTCTATATAGTCATTATTAATGCCTTTGCACAGGTCAAATCTTTTCCGGCAACATAACAATTAGGCCAGGAAGACCAAAGAGTACGGTGTTTAACAAACTGTGTTAATTCAAATTTTAATCTGCTTCACCATCGTTAAATGACCATTATCATATGGACATATAAATTCATTACCTCATTGTGGGGCATCCTGCAGTCTCTCTTTCACTTGTTTCCTAAACAAATGCATGCACAGCCGGCACGCGCTAGCAAGGGACTTAGAAGACAGCAGGCACTGGTGTCAAACAAACACTACTGCCTTTGTCCAAAGGGGGCGCTAGAAAAACAAAAAACTGAAAGTTCTTCATAGCCACTTTAAAGAGGACCTATTATACTACTTTTCTGGTCTTAATTTCTTGTTTTACACTGCTATAGAGCAACCTGACACGAATCACATCACAAAAAACTATGTAGATTTTCGGGAAGCTCTTTCTCTTATTTTGGCGATCCAGCACGTCCTGTCAACACTTGAGTGTGTGTGCTTCGGCAATCTCCGCTCCCTCCGCCTGTGATCGGCCATCTCCGCTCCCCTCCCCCCCCCTCCTGCAAACCCCACTCCGTTGTGATTGGTTACCTTCCTTCCGGAACACTTTCAGTGGCGGGAAGCGCGAGCATGGACCTATAAGGGCGCGAGGCAGACACGAACAGGGAAGTGACAGCATTACCATACATGGAAACATCCGCGTGGTGACTTCACAAAGTTACATGCGACGTCACAAAGTTACGGAAGGGTAGACCGCTTTGAACACGTGACTTCTCGACTGGCTAGAATAGTGTTTAGTGCTCTGCACAGACACCCCAGACGGTCAGCAGGGAATACGTCGAAATGCATGTAAGTCATTATTTGATAATTTAGTATGGTTAAGCATGACTATGAATCATCATAACAACGTTTATAGGTCATAAAAGTCAAAAAGCATCATAGGTCCGCTTTAAGTAAATCAAAAATGTGCAGATATTTAAAGTACCCCTGCATTTGCTTCACTTCTATTCAGAGGGAAGGGCACTTTCTAAATGAACGGTATATTAACCAAATAAATTACTGTTAAAAGCACTTGTATTTCTTCATTTCTGCACCCCCCCTGCCCTTACACAATCACAGTGCCTCTTTCCCATGAGCCTTTGCTCCAGCTGGCAGACCTACAGAATATGAGTGAAAGTGGTCATGCACTGTTGCTTAACAACTGATGGAATGATTGCTGCTCTCCTAGTGCAGAACACTTTATTCATGTGTGGCAGCAGGTATGGTGGAGGCCTGCTGCCTCTGCTGCTTCTGGGCCTGTGACTGTCTGCAGCTGACAGGGATCAGCCAGGCACAGCTCCAGCCCCACACCTCTGCCCCACACCGGCAGCTCATGCAGAACATATGGAGTGTGCATCATTGAGAACGTATACTTGACTTGGAATTAAATTTGTACATTTGGCTTTACTAGCACAAGGCTTGTCTCTTATGTTGTTTGGCTTGCTACTGTTGAGTCTGATCTTAACACGCATTAATGGGACGTAATAGGATTCTCCGTTGTGCAAGTGCGTGAATATATGTTTCCAAGATTATAAACTCTCAAGCTCTCGACGCGATGCTATTTGGATTGTTAACACGAAACTCCCAGTACAATACGGAGAGATAACTAGCGTCACAAACGTACCATGAGGACATATACACTGTGATGTTTATGGTTGGGCTGAAGGAGATTTAATCCTGTGATTGGATGTATTTTGCTCACATCTTATTGGTTAAAAAAACCCAGCCTACATGACATGAGCCGACACCGGAACAGCGTAGTTGTGTGTGTGTGTGTGTGTGTGTGTGTGTGTGTGTGTGTGTGTGTGTGTGTGTGTGTGTGTGTGTGTGTGTGTGTGTGTGTGTTCCAGTAGCAGATTGTAAAGCCTAGTCATTTGTATGCCACAGCAGCCCCTGTTGTTACCAGGGCTCCTGTGGCCTGGGTGGTCAGGCTCTCTGTTCAGCTCTGAGAGAATCAAAGTTTTTCACTCGAGGACAGATCGTAACTGCTGCCAGTGTCTCCTCTATTCACAGTCCTGTGAATGGAACTACAGAGCACAACCATGACGCAGTGTTTTGCATGAGAAGAAAAAAAAAGTGTCTGATGGTTTGAAATTGAAAAGTTTATTAAAACCAGTACGTGCACTGGACTCACAAATCAGCACAGGTCTGACTAAAATAAGTGTGGAGAAAATGATTTAGTTCAGTAAAGATTTATTTTTTTTAATTATTTTTCAAGTATGTATTTCCCAGGAGAGGTCATGTCAACAGGGTTCCAACCAGCCATTAAGCTGTTAGCACTGATGATAGCATTCAGAGCACTATCAGCAATTGTATACGAATCTCAAACCCCTCAAAGCAGATTAGATACATGTCACTGACCAATCGGCAGCCAGCACTGTTACCATCCCAGCAAGCTCATGCTGCTATCACACAGCACAGAGGTTGCGGGTGTCTGTTAGCACATGTACATAACCAACTGGACAAGAGCTGCTGTGTTCCGAGTGCATGAGCTTCACACTGAACACTATAGAAATTGAGGGGCAGAGTGGTTCAGGGAATTCTTAGTGTATCCATAATTTAGCACGTATCAAGATGATGATGCCAACATATCTACACAGTATTTTTTTTCTTTGTATGTCCTTTGTGGCACACGGGAGCATTACCACAACTCTTAGCACGGAGTTGAAACAATGAATCATACTTTGCACTGTGCAACAATGTATGTAATGTAATGTGCCCTGGCTCTAACACATCCTTTTTATTGTACCAGTGAAATGGAAGCATTTTAAGGTGGAGTCAGCGATTCTGGAGAACACTTGTGGTCAAAGTCACTTTTTGTCGAAATTAGTGAATATCTCCTCACGATCCTCTGCCTTTACGTAGTTGTGCGAGCTGAAAATCCAGCCTAGGCTCTGTACATGGGCATGTAGCTATCTGGCCCTCTTGTTTAAATACCCTTTGCTTACATACCAGTTTATTGAGAATAGACTGTGTATTAACCCTTTCAGCACACACGCAGTATGTTCAGGTTGTGGTATACAGGATCACTGACAGAAAGTGATTTAGGCAACATGTGAATTTGACAACAAGCATTCTCCAGAATTGCTGACCCCATCTTTGATGCTGTTACCATGATGGAACATTCAAACACTGGCAGAAGTCAAATAGGTTTATTGCTGCCAATTGCAATGACGACAGCACTAAAGATGATATTGGCGGCCTGTCAGATGCAAGTCAATGCAGGCACGTCAAGCTGATTTAGTTCAACCAAGGTAGCTTGGCTGCATGTGCTATTGGGGAGCAGCTGACGGTAATGGGAAGATGTCAAATCTTTTTGTCCCAATACTCACAAGACAATGTCATGATGCAACACATTGGCGCCAGTTTGTAATCCGAGAACAAGTGTGTGTGTGTGTGTGTTTGTGTCTGTGTGTGTGTGTGTGTGTGTGTGTGTGTGTGTGTGTGTGTGTGTGTGTGTGTGTGTGTGTGTGTGTGTGTGCGCAGATATGAGAGAAATAAAGAAGTTGTGTGTATCTGCCTCTGTAACAGGAGTGCATACAGTGTGCATTTGAACACATGATGAGTATTTTTCACATGTGCATGTTAACATCTATTGGTGGTTATGCATCCATGCACAATAATTACTTCATGCTCGGTGCCAGAGAAGGATTTCATTAATTAACTGGCAGGGTAGATATTTAGTCAATCACACACACACACACACACACACAGACACACACACACAGACACACACACACACACACACACACACACACACACACACACACACAGACACACAGAGACACTCTCTCTCTTTCATACACACACACACACACACACACACACACACACACACACACACACACACACACACACACACACACACACACACACACACACACACACAGATTAAGTCAATATGTGTGCCACCCAAACACTAGAGCTGAGACTAGAACGTTCTAACAATAACTTGCCGTCGCAGGAACATAAAGTACAAGCCTTGAGTGACAAGGCTCAATAGGCAATTTCAGTAAGAGTGTTGAGAAAAGCTGCAGACTGAAAATGAGCATAGCGTGGGTGCTGTCTGCCTTCAGTGAGAAGCTAATGTTGTTTAGTAAATGCTTCATCAGTGTGATCGCATACTGTATGATCTGCTCAGCCTATCCGCTAATGTTAACTCAGAACACAACACTGATCATGCTTTCTTCTTCTTCTTCTTCTTCTTCTTCTTCTTCTTCTTCTTCTTCTTCTTCTTCTTCTTCTTCTTCTTCTTCTTCTTCTTCTTCTTCTTCTTCTTCTTCTTCTTCTTCTTCTTCTTCTTCTTCTTCTTCTTCTTCTTCTTCTTCTTCTTCTTCTTCTTCTTCTTCTTCTTCTTCTTCTTCTTCTTCTTCTTCTTCTTCTTTTACAGGTTCACTGTTTGATCTGCACACAGGAAAAGGTAAAAAAAAAACAAAGTCTTGAAATATTTGTACATCTCTTTGTTCTTTCTCCACTGTCTTTTTTCCCCCTTGCATGAGGAGGGAGACAGGATGATTATAGGCTGTATCCACATTCATGTGTGTTGGGGTCGTGTGTGTGTGTGTGGATGGATAGATGGATGTAGAGGCTTTATCGGGACGATTTGCGGGCCATGTTTGTCACTGTTTTCATTGCACATGAACGCACACAGATAGTTAGTGCAGCCTGTTAATCACTGTGAACAAATACCGTGGATTAGGCGCGTCTTATGGTATCAGTCATAATCACACACCAACAACATAGTGAAATACCAGCAGCAGGCATGTATGTGCACCCGCCGCAAGAGCAGAATGCAACTTGTCTGTGTCCCTGTGTTAACCTGGACACGGATGTGGAAGTGTGTGCGTATAGCTAGCTATGCATGGAACTGTTTTTAAATTAATGTCTTTCTCCGCAGATTAACCAAGGAAAAAACACAAGAATAATAGAACATCAGAACTTTGAAAATAAGTATTTATAGTGTGTTGTTAAGGATAACGTTAGTGCCGTTTTGGATTTTGCCATCTAGGCAGGGTTTGATCATAATTTGCGATTGGTGGTCCTTTGACTCTTTTTTTTTTTTGGTCTATTTCTGGCAGATGGGAGACTGTAACGGTTTATGTCTGCGGCCTTCCCCTCTGTAGATCCCAGAGTATTTTAGTCTACAATAATCCCCACCATCTGCTGTCTCTCTCTACTACGTTTTAGCGCTCAGTATCTCCCCCTCTCTATCTGTCACTATAGTGCTTTTTTTTTCTCTACATTTTCACCAGGATTCTTCCCAGCTGCGGTTATTAATTGTGATGCCTCTCTTCCTGTCCCATTCACGCTCTCAATTTGACGTCCATCACATTACTACTACTTCTTCTTCTTCCCCCACTTCTCAATCCCACTCTGACTGATCCTTCACTCTCATGCGTCTTTCGTTTTCTTTCCTCCCCATCTACTACTCTCCGTGATCTCTCCATCATGCTTCCTTTTAATATCTGCTTTTCATCTGTCTTGCTTTAAATCTCTGGATACATATTCACTCTCTCTCGCTCTCCTCCTCAGTGTTCCTCTCTTTCTCTCCCTCTCCCTCTCTCCACCCACCCACACACACATACACACGCACGCCCACGCCAACAACTCTCTCCACATGCTGTCAAATCCTAATCTGGGCTTTATGAACACAGACTATTGCTTCTGGCTTCCAATTTGAAACCCCTAAAAAAACCACTACATTAGGAATGTATAAAAGCTACATTTTTAGATGTGTATTATTGCATGCTGCAAAAAAAACTAACCCCTCTCTGGATTGGCTTGCACCAGCTATTTGTAAATCCATGGCAGAGTTTGTGTGTAAAGTCCTTCTTAAGTTCTTAGCAACTACTACCTAGTTTCAAACCTAGTGATTATCTAAATTGGGTTGTCCCATTCAATCTTGGGGACTGTCCTGGCCAGTAATGTGAAGACTCTTGCTAGGAGTCTTCTGTAGCACAGGCCAATCAAATGCAAGCAAGTTTGTGTGCAGCATGCTGTAACATTACCCCTTAAAATAAGTAAAATCATGCATTAAATATCCCTGAAAAATATTATAGAGGTCAAATATTATTATTTATACGTTTAGCATTTATAATAAAATGTCAGATCAGATATAATGGCCATACTCTTTATCAATATCTCTCTTAAGGATTTCGAAAGGCTAGTTATGATTGGTTCTGTTTACTATGACACACTAAAACCTCACAGTGTGGTAGATATTAATCACACATCTATGGAAGAACTCATGTACCCAATGCAACCTGTTTTATTGTATTAATGTGTGAATCTACACTTCATACAGGCTGAGGTTGAAATTGGATAACTTTGAACCCTCCACAAACAGCAGCTAAAGAAAAGTTGTGCTATAGCCATGTTGCTGGTAAATACAGTATCTCACAAAAGTGAGTACACCCCTCACATTTCTTCACATTTTTCTTTATATCTTTCCATGGGACAACACTGAATAAATGACACTTTAATACAATGTAAAGTAGTCAGTGTACAGCTTGTATAACAGTGAAAATTTACTGTCCCCTCAAAATAACTCGACACACAACCATTAATGTCTAAACTGCTGGCAACAAAAGTGAGTACACCCCTTAGAAAAAATTTACAAATTGGGCCCAAAGTGTAAATATTTTGTGTGGCCACCATTATTTTCCAGCACTGCCTTAACCTTCTTGGGCATGTAGTTCACTAGAGCTTCACAGGTTGCAACTGGAACCCTCTTCCACCCATTTATGACAGCATCACAGAGCTGGTGGATATTAAAGACCTTGCGTTCCTCCATCTTCCATTTGAGGATGCCCCAAAGATGCTCAATAGGGTTTAGGTCTGGAGACATGCTTGGCCAGGCCATAACCTTTACCCTCAGCTTTTTTAGCAAGCCACTGGTCGTCTTGGAGGTGTGTTTGGGGTCGTTATCATGTTGCAATACCACCCTGCGGCCCAGTTTACGAAGGTTGAGTGCACATGGTCAGCGTCGTACACAGAGGTTGGCTTTGGAAAATAGACGTATGAGTGCTGCCAGCATTGCTGAAGGGCTTGAAGGGGTGGGGGGTCAACCTGTCAGTGCTCAGACCATACGCCGCACTCTGCATCATACTGGTCTGCATGGTTGTCATCCCAGAAGGAAGCCTATTCTAAAGATGATGCACAAGAAACCCCACAAAAAGTTTGCTGAAGACAAACAGACTACGGACATGGATTACTGCAACCATGTCCTGTGGTCTGATGAGACCAAAATACATTTATTTGGTTCAGATGGTGTTAAGAGTGTGGAGCGGCAACCAGGTGAGGAGTACAAAGACAAGTGTGTCTTGCCTAGAGTCAAGCATGGTGGTTGGAGTGTCATGGTCTGGGGCTGCATGAGTGCTGCCAGCACTGGGGATCTACAGTTCATTGAATTCTAACATGTACTGTGACATACTGAAGCAGAGCATGATCCCCTCCCTTCATAAACTGGGCCGCAGGGCAGTACTGCAACATGATAACGACCCCAAACACCCCTCCGAACGACCACTGGCTTGTTAAAGAAGCTGAGGGTAAAGGTTATGGACTGGCCAAGCATGTCTCCAGTCTTAAACCCTATTGAGCATCTTTGGGGCATCCTAAAACGGGAGATGGAGGAGCGCAAGGACTCTAATATCCACCAGCTCCTTGATGTCGTCATGAATGGGTAGAAGAGGGTTCCAGTTGCAACCTGTGAAGCTCTAGTGAACTACATGCCCAAGAGGGTTAAGGCAGTGCTAGAAAATAATGATGGCAAAACAAAATATTGACACTTTGGGCCCAATTTGGACATTTTTTCTTAGGGGTGTACTCACTTTTGTTGCCAGCAGTTTAGACATTAATGGCTGTGTGTCGAGTTATTTTGAGGGGACAGTAAATTTACACTGTTATACAAGCTGTACACTGACTACTTGACATTGTATCAAAGTGTCATTTATTCAGTGTTGTCGCATGGAAAGATATAATGAAATATTTGAAGAAATGTTAGGGGTGTACTCACTTTTGTGAGATACTGTATGTGGAACGTCTTACAGGCTGTGTGGCTCATTCACACTGGATTTTACAATACCCCGGAGAGTTTTTAGACGTTAATAACAGAGAATAACAAGTAAACAGGGCCCCATACCAGACACTGTGCTTCATCCAGCAGCTTTATATTGCTGAGGTGCACTTGAGCATTTCGGCGGGGCGAACAACTCTAACTGAGGAATAAAAAAAAAGACACTTTCACAGACATTGATTACATGATTTTAATACTAATTCAATTCTAACATTCCAAAGTTATTTTTCCAACATCTGAATCTGTTGTGAATTAGAATATGACGACCATATCAACTGGGATGGAACAGCAGCAGTTAAAGAGTAAAGAAAAGGTTTTGCGACTTAACACTTAAAAAGATATGCTTGCTTCGAAAATGGAATGTGAAGTATGGAAGCCTCTCATCTTCCTCTACAAGTTTCCACAGAGGGGGTCCAGGGGAAGAGAGGCACTTGACTCACATGCCGCTCCGCTGCTGTTATTGTTTGGCAAATGGTACACGACTGCTGCAGAGATCCTCAAGTGTGTACCGACGTCTCCCTCCTCTCCTCCCCTCTCAGACGGATGCTCAGAGCGAGGCTGAGCTCAGCATTAATACAACCATAGAACATGACAACAACACTTCACTTAGTGCACCGAGAATTTATGTCATTGCTGATCTCCGGAGAGGGAGAAATACCGTCTGCTATAATGTGGAGGGCATAAAACAAAGATTTATTCACCACGATTTGGATTGCACTGTGTGTGTGTGTGTGTGTGTGTGTGTGTGTGTGTGTGTGTGTGTGTGTGTGTGTGTGTGTGTGTGTGTGTGTGTGTGTGTGTGTGTGTGTGTGTGTGGGGCTTGGAACAACACCTATGACAGCCTTAACAAGCAGACAGGTACCACACTGGCACCTCTGTGACATGGTTGCCAGCCATGTACGGCACATCCCTTTAACAGCACACAGCTGGATTAACAATGAATGGATTAGTCAGTGTGTGTGGGAGTGTGTGTGTGTGGTGTATAAAAGGGAGGGAGTCAGACACAGATTGATAAAACACCATGGGGACTCCTGTGTCAAGTGGGTATTTGATAAAGCCGGATACCTTTAACAGATACCGATAATACCAGCAGCAGATCATCACAATTGGGAATGGCTGCCAATTATGTCAGAATGTGACAGACACACACACACACACACACTGAACAGATGATATCCTCGTCATCTGACCCAAATCCAATAACAGGGGTCACAACCTCGTCCAGCCTGCTCCTCTCTTTCTATTTCCTCCTCTTCTGCTTTCTCCTCCCTCCTTTTCCCCTCATCAGGTCCCTTACGTTGGACTTACCCTCTGTGAGGTCCTCTAAATGACATGAACATGGGCCCAACAGTGAGACTAAAAATGCAAAAATCCATGTGTGAGGGTGGCGCTTACATTTGAAGACTATAGTTTTTGATTTGGTTTAATTTTATGATAACAAGGTTTTCCTACCCTATAAAATGTGAGGCTGTGTGCGTGTGTGCGTATGCATGTGTGTGTATGACTGTGCCAGCTGGTCCCTTTGTGCTAAAACTGCATGCCTCTCTCTCTTGCTGTAAATTGGTTTGGATTGCTGTTAATAGCTCCTATTTGCCATTTCCCTGCGAGTGTTATGTTTAATTCCCCCATGATGTCATTTTTTGTCATCCTCACTGCTGCCATGTGTTTCTCGGATTACTGTATTTGAATGTCTCGCAGCAGCGCTCTAAGAACTTCAGTTTCAATATGCGGCACACAATCTGCTCGGGTATTCAAAACGCTTCTTAATTGAAATGCTGAAAAGACAGCTCTGGCTAATCAGCTTAGATATGTAGTCCATAGTTGACAGATAATAAAGAGGATCTCGGTGCTGAAGAGTCTATTACCAGCCATGTAATGAGAGTTCACCATGGTATGATCTCAGGACAATGGAGGGAGGGGGAAGTTAGGAGGGAGAGGGAGGCAGGGTAAAGGGTTGCTGGAGGTTGAATTGATGGCTCCCACCCATTGTTTAACGAGAGCTTTAATTAAAGAGAAACAAGACTGAACACCTACTGCTGAACTTTTGTAAAAATGTGTTTGTAACAAGGTAGGTTAGGATATACAGTATAAGCTTGTGTGAGTGTGGGTACATGAGAACATAAAGGTTCACAAATGCATAGTGTATTGGAGCCAAATCATGGAAGTAAGCCATGCAAATCCTCAAATCTTTGTTTGTTAAAGACAACTGAATTCAGTGTTTTCAGATAAGGCCCTGTTCTCGCGGTGAAAACTTGACAGTTTTCCCGTTTTTGTTTTTTTTAAAAACCCCGTTCAGACACAATTTATCTGACATCTTCACCCGTGCACATGTTTTCAGAGGAAACGGGACGAAATCGATGTAGTAAGCATGCCAGGCCAGCAGTTGGCGGTACAAGGTAGTAGTAGATAGCTTTTCCGGTACAATTTGATGCATAAAACCTTACTGAAACCGAAAATTAATGCCACTAACGTTCATAAAGCGGTTGGTGTAAGCTTGGGGTTACAAGTATTGTAAATGACAAGCTTTCTGTCCTCTTATTTCACCGCATTGAACTCGTGAAAACAGAAGACATGCTGATAGAGCTGTTAAGCGGAAGTGGCCGAATTACGGGGCATGGGACCTCTCGACTGAAAAAAAAATGAATGGGAGTCTATGGAACGTAATCTACTATTTTCTGGTCCCAGTCATTAAATGCCTTGGATTACATATATGTTTTGTATGGGTCTAAATGATCATTTTTCATGTGAAGAGTTTGACGGTATGTTGTATGATTATTCGTCTAACGGCTTTTGAAAAAATGTTACGAGAACAACTACAAGTCTTGTCGCCTCTGTGACGTCACCTCAACACATTCCCTCCACTTCTCGACTGACAATGCTAATGGCTGGCGTGGACAACGCCAACAATCTCACCACTCGAGAAATTGAAACTCTCCACATGTCCACTTGTGTAGTGGTTTTCGCCACGCTGAAGTCTTTTGTCTTGTCATTGAAAGAAGGCGGGAAAGTGCATTAAAGACACAGCCATGTTTCTGAGCTAAGCGGGTGCGAGTGGTGGTGACGTATATCATAAGTGTCAAGAGCAGCGAAGAGCTGAAGTCCACAAAAGCGCTCTGCACAAAACCTGACCGTATCCAGCTTCTACTCGCTAAATTGTTCCATATGTGTAATCGAAGGCATTTCATGACTGGGACCAGAAAATAATACATTTCTTTCCATTGACTACCGTTGTAATTTTTCGAGCCGAGAGGTCCCATGTCCCGGAAGTAAGCCACTTCCGCTTAACAGCTATATAGTGAAGGGGCTTTGTGAGCGGCTACTTTTCCTGTTAGGCGTACTTCAAAATTAAAGTCAACTCACGTTTGTCCGGTGAAATGCTGTTAATGTTTAGCCAGTGAAATGCTTTTATTTCATTTCATTTTCCTTTATTTAACCTCGAAAGATCAATTGAGGTGTGACCCTCTTTTACAATGACGTCGAGAATACAGATACACAATATACAATGAGAATACATAACAAGTTTACACACACACACACACACACACACACACACACACACACACACACACACACACACACACACACACACACACACACACACACACACACACACACACAACAACAACAATTTAAAACATTCAAATAAATTGAATGAAAGAGACAGCCTAATTAAAACAGTTACAAGTGTAGAGGGGCTGATTCAAAATAATAATTTTAAATTGGTTAACAGTTATGAGTGTATTTATTTTAATCGTATGTTGAAGGCTGTTCCAGGAGTCAGGGGCACTATGGCTAAAAGCGGTTTTACCAAGCTCAGACCGGGCATAGGGAACATATAACATGAGCATGTCAGTTGAGCGGGTTTGATAAAGCCCATCTGAAATAAGCAGCATTTCAGTCAAATAGAGTGGTAGCTTTTCAGTCAGAGCTTTATATATAAAAATATGCCAATGTGCATCACGTCTCTCCTTAAGGGAGGACCACCCAACCTTTTCATATAAAATACAATGGTGTGTATCATAGGCATCTCCTGTAATGAATCTCAAAGCAGAGTGATATACAGAGTCTAGAAGTTTAAGACATGAATGAGATGCATGCCGATAAACCACATCACCGTAATCAAGGACAGACATAAAAACTGCCTCAATAATCCTTTTCCTACTGAACAACGGGAAGGTGGCTTTATTCCTATAAAAATATCCAATCTTTTGTCGCAGACGACAGACAAGATTTTTTATGTGAAATGTAAAAGAGAGTTTTTCATCTATCCAGATGCCGAGATATTTATATTCAGTGACTCTTTCAATATGAGATCCATTATTTGTGTGAATAATAAGATCATTAAAATGTGTAATTCTTGCTCTGGAAAAGCACATATATTTTGTTTTTTCTGTATTAAGGACAAGCCTGAGATCCAATAGACAGTTCTGCAGGGTGTTAAAAGAGCTCTGTAGGTTCTGAACAGATTGTTGTACTGAATCAGAAATGCAATACAGTACAGTGTCGTCGGCATACAAATGGGCATGGCAGTTTTGTAGTGATGAAACAATGTTATTGATGTAAATTGTGAATAGGACTGGACCTAAAATTGAGCCCTGCGGAACACCATTTGTAACTGTTAAAAACTCAGTTTGGTGGCTTCCCAGTTTTACTGACTGCTGTCTGTCAGAGAGATAGTCCCTAAACCAGCTACATGTAGAATAATCAAAACCAATTTCATGCAGCCTCTCTAAAAGCAAATGGTGATCTAAAGTATCAAAAGCTTTTGACAGATCAACAAAAAGTGCTGCACAGTGCATTTTTTTATCGATAGCTGTGACAATGTTGTCTAAGACCAAAGTGACAGCAGATATGGTACAGTGGCCTGCCCTAAAACCAGATTGAAATGGACTCAAAATGGAAGCACTGGATAAAAAGGTTTTCAACTGAGTATTAATGACTGATTCTAGAATTTTTGCCAGGCATGGGAGTTTGGAAATTGGCCTGTAATTATTGAGATCACTTTTGTCACCCCCTTTATGTAATGGAATGACGTGAGCTTTTTTCCAAACTTTAGGAACAATACCAGAGGAGATGGAAAGATTAAAAATATGGGTTATTTGTTTTGATATTATATGTGTAGAGAGATTTATTGAAAATGGGTCCAAATTGTCCTCTCCCATGTACTTCCTGGGGTTGATGGCAAGAAGCGCATCTACAACAATACTGTGAAGCCGTAGCCTTAATGCTCCTTTTGTTGAACAGTAACTTAACCGCTGCGCGCTGAACTATGGATAGTGTTTTTTAATGTAGAGAGAGCCGTGTACACAAGTTTATTTTGCTAGAAAAAGCGGCAGAGCACAAATCTTTCCCCAGACAAAGTGGCGGGTGCATGGTATCAATAACTTACTAATAGACTACAGACTAAATTGGCGAGTGTTATAGGCCTATTTAAGCCCTGCACGTTATGTTGTCTTCTAACTTTATAACTCGCGTGTGGGTATTGACAGCAAATGTTATAGACTATGCATACGTGAAGTGGAGCCGTGACGTCAGCGTTACCAGGGGAAATGGTTTCGGTGTTCACACGAAACCAAAACCGTTGTGTTTTCCAAAAAATCCTCCCTGGGACGTGATCTCAAAAACTTGCGGTTTCATGCCTGCGTTTGCTGTTTTCATGTACATGATATAGTGCAACCGCGGGAATTTTTCCGCGTTTGCACCGTTTCGTGTTGCAGGCCCTAAGTTTAGACGCCTAAAAATATTTGGTCTGGATAAAACACAGTGGCACATTGCTTTGGTGTTACATAAGAGCAGACACTAGACAGTCATTCACACTAACTGAAAGGGTCTTTTGTCAAGGAACTGGTGGACTTGGCACCTTTTTTTTCAGTGTTGGGACATTCAACCATTGATCAAATTTCTTTTTCTAGGGAGGAGTACAGCCTCAAAGGGGGATAAGAGATAAGATTATTATTTTTTTTGTGTGGCAATGACACACAGTGATATTAAACAGGTACCTGTCGTTTTGTTTTATATCCCCTTGCAATTTTATTCCCAATATATTTTCTAATTAAAGTGGCTGTTTTAAATCAAATATATATTTAAGTGCTGTCTTGACATCTTTCCAGAATTGACTTACATAATGCTTGACAGTTAAAGAATGTGTGTGAGTGTAGTTGGCCACTTGTTCCCCACACCCTCTCCAACACCACTTTCCTGTTGAGGCGGAGACTTTCCCTAAAATATATCAGTTTTTCTTGTTGTGGTCTGGACTCTTGCTGCAGAAATAGAGGTGTGAGTCAGGCCAATAGACAGTTGCAGTAATTAAAGCGGCTACGAGTAACATTTAAATATCTTTTAAACAGCCTCATGTTTCCTCTCATAATCATAAATTACCTTTAACAGCAAACGAGACCATCAGTGGAAAGAAAGACGTTTTTAAATAGTTTTTATTACTGCTTTTGGTCTGGTCGCACACCCAGTCCGATTTTCGGTTCGCTCGTGCAGGCTCTATGGTCACATATCCGTATTGGTCGCAGATTTCAGTGTGGCGCAGCAACGTGAATTGAGAAGCCTATCCCTCCAGGTGAGGGAAGGGGAGCGGGAGCCTTGTTTGATACAGTTATTTGTCGTCATAATGACTGATAACGGGGCTGAACCATCAAAGAAAAAAAGAAAATGCAATGAAGAAAAGCTAAAAGGGAGAGTGATATAGGCTACGGGGGGACGAGGGCGTTGCCAATCAACGTGTATACAATTTCACGAGAGCGAAACTAGACTGCAGTGTTTACTCCTAAATGAATGAGCGGTTGGTACTAACACAAAGTTTGCTTTGCTTCACCATCATCAGATAACCATTATCTGAAATAGTAATTATTTACAACAACATAAACACATTACCTCATCGTGATCCATACTAACTGCCGTCTCTCGTTCATTCGCTTTCTGTGAGGAGTCGGACACGTAATCTTTCAACTCCGTGAGAGAGAGTAGTTAGGTGACACTGCTGCATCAACTCATTGCAATCAGGTGCGTGTGGCAGTGACTGGCATTAGTTCATGCAATGTCAAAACCACTCTCACGGAGCCGAAAAGAGTCCTCACACTTTCAACACACGGACATGCACTATATTGCTCCTTTCTCAGTTCACACTCACGCGCCTGGCACAAGCTAGAAAACAGCTTTGCGACAGCGGGCGTCGTAAAAATACTACCGCTTTTGTCCAAAGGGGACGCCAACGTGCCATGTTACTCGTAGTGGCTTTAAGCACGAGTTACTTCCTACAATCACAATAAAGAACAATAAATGTTTTATCATGAAGAAAGGCAGAGAAAAGTACTGCTTCTCTCTGGTGGTGGGTGGAAAAAATCTCATCTCTATATATCTAGCATGGCTCTTTTTCAAGCAGGGCTGATTCAATAGCAACAGAAAAGTGTGAACACCAAGGCACTTCTGTTGAAGACCATTTAAAAAGACTTTATCAATGAATACGGCTAATGCATAGCAAAATGTAAAAAAATATGCACCGAAGCATTGCGGCACATAGGCCTACTAGTGCAGCAGAAAATGCAACAGCCAATTAGCTAAGGTAACCAAAATCCATGTGGTTCCTCATTTAAGTGTCAGAGATGTTCACAGCAAATATGACATGATTAAAACTGATTGAGTTATCGAATACACAAGGCAATCCTGCCTTATTCCATCTTCTCAATGATCTGCTGGCAGTTGTTGTCATAGTAACAAACCCTGACAACCAGCAAACTAGGCTACATCAGAGTGACTGAATTGCTGTATTATTTTTGAATATCATGTCAAGTTGAGTCCAAGATAAGACTTCTATTGTGGTCAACAACTAACTCCTTCATCTTTGCTTCTAAGGTGTGAAAATATCTTGTTACTGTTTTCCATTTAGTAGTTTATAATTACACAATTTGGCCTAAGAACGATATGGGAAAATCTTGAGACCACCCGTTACTAAGTGTAGGCATGCACACACACACACACACACACACACACACACACACACACACACACACACACACACACACACACACACACACACACACACACACACAGGCTCAAAGGACAAATAATGACGCAAGCTTCCTGGAAAAGCAACCGTTTCTAAATGCTGACTACTTTCTTTGCAGCAGTGAACCCCTCATAGAGGATTGCTTTGTGGAGTAGAATGATGCACCTTGTGGTCTGACATGACGTGTCTTGGGAGATGGGAGCTGCATTGAGCACAGTTAACATCACAGTCAGTGCATCAACATGCGCTGATGGCACCGGTGGAAGGATAAAATGCCAAAGGACAATTCTCTTTTGGACTGTCACTCATGGCTCTCTCAATCTCACTGCCTCTCATACTCTCTCTGACCCTCCAACCTAACTTTCGACACACACACACAGACACACACAGACACATGCACACACACACACACACACACACACGCACACACACACACACACACACACACACACACACACACACACACACACACACACACACACACACACACACACACACACACACACACACACACACACACACACAGTTTTAAGTTCCTGTTTATGAGACAGACAGAGGTCAGGGCTGTGCAGTATAGGTGGAACAACACACTAGCACCTTTCCAAGAAGTTCACGACTGTATACTAAAAGAGGTCCACCATGAAATCTTACCTTAGAGTACACGAGTGACCCCTCGGAATTTCTGTAGAATGTATTTTATAACATCCTAATCCTATTAAAGTTGAAACAAACACCAAATGGAATTAACAGTTGCATACCACTTAGTTAAAGAAGAGGCTCAGTGAGATCAGATGTCCAGTCTAAAGTAAAATGTCCTTGCACCATCTCTGCTCAGAGTTAAGAGCATTATTTACACACATAAATAGCCCACTAGATATCTCATCCAGCCTATATATTATATTTTTATTATTATATATTCGGAAATGCAATTTCTTTCAATATAGACAAAGGTAGTGGTGAGCTTAAATGATTACTTTGACATATTGGAAACAGTACTTTAAGTTTAACTAAACACAATGTTCTTAGGAGGGGTACACAAAAAACAAAGTTTAAAACATTTTATGCTTTGTTTATTGCATGGAAAAAAACTTACAAGCTATTGTGTGTTACATAGTGAGCTTTACATGTTCTATTTGGCCGTTTTGTGTCAATTTTCACCGCACACCGCAGAATCTAACGCTGAGTCGAACTCAGTATGCCTCAGTATGCAAATAGTGTGCCAATTTCTTTTAAGTGGATTTGACATAATTGGAAACATTCTACTCTCATTCTATTCTATTCCAATCTCTCTCTCTGGTGGTATACCAAACATATAATGTGTTAGCACCCCTTTTGTTCTGCCCTCCAGTCAGGGATAGGACTACTTTTCTCCCCACATAATGTAAGGTAGGCAGATGCCAGCCACTGGAACGGAAGAGAAAGGGCACAGCTACAGTCCCACTGCTCATTACCGTCAACATCTCTGTCATTAATCATCTCGACTTCAAGTATCGCAGACCTGCAGGATATAAGCTGTGAGTTAGATTCAAGGGCTATAGTGGCAAATTGGTACTGGCTCACCATTATGTAGGCCACGACAAAGTGATAACAGCCATGTTTTTTTTTTTTTGTAACAAGGTCAGAGACTTTGGAAGCTATCTTACTGTCTGTTTGAAACCCACACACTGTCCCATATTGCTACCAACCACACATATATAAGCTTGCAGTCACACTTACACAGTTCTTTTGTGCGGCATACAATCTATCAGCGGAAGGAATTTCAATACCAAAGGATGTTACACTGAGATTTTGATGACTTCGGTGTGATGTTTTTATTATTTTTTAAGGGTGCTCCATTTTTACATTGCAATAACTTGTGAGCTCCAAGCTGAGGTGAGCAGGAGAAGTGAGGGAGACATTGTGGGTAAGGGTGGGGTCAGACCCTCGGGCTCAGGCAGCGGTTGTGGCGTCAGGCGGCTAATTTAGAAAGTGATGTGTCGTAGTAATGCGAGCTGTGAGGATACATATCATACATGCACACACACGCACGCACGCACGCACGCACGCACGCACGCACACACACACACACACACACACACATAATCCCTTCCTATCTGGCTGACTGACTTTTTACTCTACACACTTGGCCCATTTGCTTGAGTGGAACAAGTATTTATTGAAATTAGATGAAGGAAAAGAAAATTTTTGTCGAGGTAAGGAGGAAAGTAAGAATGCTCCAGAAAGACAGACAACAGATGGAGGAGGAACTCTGTTTGAGGATTGAGTTTGGAGAGGTGGAACTGGAAGAGAGGAGTGAAAAAAAGTTTGGCTGTGATTGACAGCAAGAGGAAAGCAAGGAGTGAAAGAGAAGGGGGCAGCTATAGGGAGGGCAGATGAAAAGCAGCTGTCCTTAGATGTCCGTCCCTGAGGGCTCAAACAGGAAATTCCCAACCTTGGCATTAAGACACCATGCAAGAGGAGTGCAAAGATATGAGAACAGGGCCCCTAACATTAAAACTAGGTACGGGAAGTATATAAGGAAGGATAATCTGTCATAGGTCTTATTCTGACTAAAACAAATGCCAGATTTGTGTTCCATAAAAGGGAAGGAGGGTTGTTTTTGGATCAGAGTTCATATACAAGGGTAAAATGATAATGTCAAATTCTGAAAGCGCTGTAACCTTTTTGCTCCTTGCTTTTTGCATCTGAATTGCAGAATTGCATGGTGTGTGCTATTGTATGTTCTGAGGCAGTTTCACAATCCCCTGAGGCCCATTCAGAAGCAATTATTGCATAATTTCTGAAATTTGACGGCGACCAAGGGAAATGAGCCTGTTTTCTTATTGATTGACCTTTTGGAAATGAGAAGGTTTTTTCGTGTGTGTGTGTGTGTGTGTGTGTGTGTGTGTGTGCCAGTAGCAGCAAGGGCCCCTGAGTCGGCTGAATCTACATGATCCATGCTTCCAGCCACCTGGATCTATTGTCATAATCACATGAGCAGCGGTGAGGAACGGGGCAGGAGCGTGTATTGATTTTGGCTACGTTTGGATTGTGGCTTTGGCAGAGAGGTTGACGACCGCAACCCAGACCTGGTGTTAAACAGTTCAGCACCACTGGGACACGTTCGGAAAAAAGACCAGTGGCCTATTCCACTTGTCCTGACCTGTTGGTGCTTACTTAATGTCTTGACCTTACCACCTTCAGTCCTCATGTGTAGCTGTTTGTCAGACACATCAATAGGACTGACATCAGCTCACCACATTGGCTGCATTCCAAATCACACACTGTTTCTTTTTTACATACTACAACATCTGACAATACAAATAATGTTGTTATCATGCAGTAGGCATACACTTTTACTTTTTCTTATTTATTTAATTGTAACATTGTGCCATGATCTTGCCTCTTGCTTTTATAACCGTAGCATCCCCGGTTGTTTTCACACTGGATCGTGGGTCAGATGTCAACACTAAAAATCTTGGCTGGATGTAGTTGACTAAATAGGTGACAGTATGGGGGATTGGAACGCAGGTAGTGATTATGAGTCCTGGGTGCGCCTGTCCCATTTGCATATATGTAAATTAAGGAATATTAAAAAAATCAGGGCAAAATTGCCACCTTTTTATGCAAATAAGCCTTGTTGCAAATACCACGTAATTCAAAGAGATCAGCGCTAATTTCAACAGGCAGTTATAGTTGTGCAATTTATCACCGCTGAGAGCCTTGTCTTAACATGACGCATTTTTTATTTATCTCTCTATCAATATCTGTCCCTCTCACCTTCTCTCCAAAGCTAGTGAGCAATAGATTATATTAAAGTAATATCAAGTCATACAGTATTATTGGGGGCGAAAAAGTCAGGGAGAAGTGGGTTGTGTGCTTGTATCGGAGTTTGAAATCAAACAGCACTGATCGAACTCAGGATTATTCAAATCACAGAGCTATTACATGCACAATCCAGTCTTTGCGGATCTGGCCCTATGTGTTTTGATGGTGTGTTTTTGGCCCACTTCATGGCACTCCTGCATAATGCAGAAAATATTGCACTCATCACTGCAGGAGAACAAGCAATAAACGTTCTTCGATCATCTGTAATTCTGGCGAAATTAAAGGATGGCAATTCGCCTGCCGAGCGTCCACTGATGGATAACAAAGTTTCCCAGTTATAGTTTTATGACAATGGCACATTTGGACTTCAGTGCAATCACAGCTGTTATGGTGTCCTGGTAGCTTTGTCTGGATGACGTGCCATTATCAAAGGCAGTAGATGCACGGATGAAATATTCCGTTTTAAAATCAAGCATCACACACTTGGATATATGCATGGATATCAATGTGAATAACTGAATTTCGAGGTAAGGCTTTTTCTGCAGGTTAAACATCCCCTTGAATGTCATATCTGAACCTATGTGCTAGGGAAGAACTCATTACTCAGCATGGCAGCTATCTTGTTTCTAATTTTTCTTTTTTTGTGGTAAAGGCCACTGGATATATTTTATTTACACGTCGGTGAATTATTCAGGGAAAGTGTTTCTAGATGGAGCTAGCTATGCTAACTCTACCATCTATGAATGGTTGAGTTATTCTAATGATCCCCTCTCTCTATCCCTTATGTATTAGTGCGTGCCTCCAGGCTTTTTTTCTGGGGTTTGGGAGCAGGAGGATTCTCTATTAGCAAAAAAGTTGCTGCTTCAGTTGGGACTTTTAAGAGGGGCGAGATTTTGTCCACCCCCGAACATCTCACTAGTGTTCCAGATTCATCTCCCAGGGTGTGGGAGTGTGATGTGTGAGCATGAACCATCTCTATGTGTGCAAGTTGAATTTGTGCCCTTGTGTGGCTGCTAGCCTGGTCCTACCAGACCATCGTACTTCTTTGCAATTGTACAGAAGGTCTGGAATCGCTCAATTGACAAACCTTAACTCACTTGGAGGCGGGTGTCTGTTGAAGTTTTAAACTATTGGATCTGCCCAGTGCCTCCCTGGATCTGCCAACCATCGCATAACGTTTGGTCGTGACTCGTGACATATGTCATGCGCCGGCTTCTGAGCCACTCCCTCTGATCGCTGATTGGACCATCAAAAATCTGTCCGGAGAAAACCTAAGAATATAGTGCTGACCCAAACTGACACTGAAGGGAAATTAAAATTGATCGGAAGTACGTAGGCGGGCGGTGCCAGGCTATGCTGCTGCTCTGTCCATGCAATTCAGTCATCCTCTTTTGTCTTGATCTTAGTTTCTTTCATCTCAACAGAGCTTGCCAATGTTTCATTTTACTGCTGTTTAGTGCCCAGCTTTTCATCCTGCCCTGTGTCTCACTGCTCCCTCCCCTTCTCTCTCTTTTTTCTCCCTCCATCTCTTTGCACCCTCTTTACCCTCTCCTTCATCTCTGCTTTGAAGTGACCGAAAGGCAAACCTTATCAAACGCAGCTTCATAAGTCCCTTAGCATTTCCCCGGGAGGGTTTGTGTGTGTGTGTGTGTGTGTGTGTGTGTGTGTGTGTGTGTGTGTGTGTGTGTGTGTGTGTGTGTGTGTGTGTGTGTGCATGTGTGCGTGCGCAATGGTGAACAAGGCATATTTGTGTCTAACTGATCTCTCTGACAGAGGAGCCGACCTGTCAGAGATGGCAGGACGTTCAAACAATAAGCACTTTAGAAATATCTGACTGCAGGCAGCAGTGGTGTGGTGTGGCAGGTTGAGAGAAAAATACAGTTTTTGGCAGTGTCGGATGGGATTCAGCAGGAAATCTTTTGAAACTAAAGTGTCAGATGTATGGTTTGCCTTTTTTACTTTTTCTCGTAGCTGTGAGAGTTTGAAGATTCGACTTGGCCCTCGGCCAGCTGCATCTGGGTCTCTAAAAACAGCAGTCATCAGTCGCTCAGTGGAGGCACACACACACACACACACACACACACACACACACACACACACACACACACACACACACACACACACACACACACACACACACACACACACACACACACACACACACACACACTCTCCCTCTTATTCTCCTCTCTCCAAGCCTCCAAGATTCCCTCCTTACTTCCTCTGATGTTTCGAACATCAATCCCTCATTCCTCAAAGCAAAAAATGAGGGGAAGGGAGATGACAAAAACTAGATGACAGATTACCTGCTATATATAGAGCCAGTGTTATACGCCGCCTCCCTTTATTCATCTTCTCCTTGTGCCCCTAAGACATTGGATACACCTTTTTTGCTGTGCGACTGACTGGCGATGCAAATAGACCCTCTCCATCCTCGTCACAGCGCTTTTCAAAAATTCAATAGCTCAAGCCGCTTGTTTTGGGTAAATGGTAGCGACTGAGTCTGGCGGTGAGGACGTGACAGTAGGAGGGTATTGAGAGATTCACAGTGCTTTTGCTTCTCAGATGGCCTCCCAATGGCAGGGGGACTGTTGTTTCAGTGCTAAAGCACAGTCCTTTGTCATCACACTGTGATGCATTCTCATTAGCTAAACCAGTGAGATTATTGCAGTGTCACGTTTTGAGACACAACTGAAGAACAAGTCACTTTCCCTCCTATGATAGAAGTATTGGTAAATGCGCTCATGCTTGACTGTTACACTTATGGGTGTCCATGGACTAACATGTAACATACTTATCTAAGAGAGAGAGGCAGATTGCAATGCCCCCACAGTGCAATATCCTCTGTTCCATCCAGCTCGGTTGTCTGCTAAGTGTTCCTTTAGACTGTGTGTCATACGGCAGATTTATGCTCTCCTGGCTCCGGGCGACAGTATTGTAAAAGTATGGATTAGAACCACAGTGAAAGGCCACGGATAATCTCACTCTCCTCCTTTTTTTTCTGTCATTCCCACTCATGTGTGCTCTCTCTCTCCCTCTTTCTCCCTCTCTCTCTCTGCCACTTTACTCTGCCTCCCTTTTTCCCCTAAATCATAAGATTTTTCAATCCAGGGTTTAGCCCCTGCTTAGAGGGATTGATCATTTTTTATTACAAAACCAATATAGCGGGCCTCTTTCTCCTCAGTGTTAGTATAGCCCATTGATGCCTGATGCTGTGCAACATACAGGAAATATGTGTTGCATCGTGCGGCATCAGGCATCAATGGGATAGGTTGAGTATTGGCTCCTAAAATAGTTCCATAAGCTGTGTGTGGCACACCCACACTAGGGCTCATGGCAGGGACCCAGGACCTACCTTCCATTGTTTGGTTGACTTTCTGTCCATCATGCCAGCAGTGTGACACAGAGCTTCTAATCTGTAGTGATTCCCAAAGTGATCCTCCTAACACATTAAAACCTGTTAGTCTAAATGGTATGAACACATTAAGTACTATTCAGTAATTGATGTTTAACAAAAAAACCTCAAGTTTTTGGCGAGAGGTTAAGTACAGACAAACAAAATAAATGGGGTTGTTTACTTGCTGCACCCAAGGGCCTCAGTGCCTCACTGCTCTAAATGTTAAACTTTTTTTTTTTTTCTGAATAGCAAAGGCTTGCAAGGGCTGTCGTTTGCTGCAGTTGAACTCAAGCCTCAGTGCATATTTATTCATTCAAAAAACATATGGCTCCCTCTTCCTTGCTCTCTGTCTTGTCCCCTTCTCTGTATCTTTCAACTTCTGTCTCTCTCATCACCATGTCATCAGCATACTGCTGTGTCGCTCTCTTTCTTCTGTCACCGCAAAGTATCACTCTGCCTTCATCTCACCTTTACGCACTTTAATCTTCACAGGAAAGATGGAGGGTGACAGAGAGATAGAGAGAGAGAGAGAGCTAGAGATGCAAGGCCCCCCCTTAGGATATAATTTATGTTATGGCATGTATTTACATCAGATCCACTCCACACCAGTCACCTCTCTACCTCTACCGACTCTAAAACATGAATAAAGATTCTATATTTCCAATTGGATTCCCCCTCACTTCTACTCTTCATGTCTTTTGCCAGCAGCATCATTTTTTAACTTATTTTTTTCTTCTGTAAGATGAAACGCAAAAATATGTGCCAGTAAGGGCAGGGAGAGACAAATTGGAGCCATGAAACTATTCCTTTTCATGCTGAGAGGAGAAGGAGAGCTCTGTTAGCCTAGCTGACATTCCACTTAATTTGATTCATTACTGCGTGGTGACGCTATTGTCGCCTCATGCGGGGAACTGGGCCAGTTGTGGAGCTTTGAAATATCCTGATGGTAGGACAGGATAGCCAACACAGCGTGAAAGAGTTGAGCCCAACTGGTGTAGATTTGTTTCTGGGTCCAAGCCTGAATTGCAAATTGCCTTTTACCTCAATGTCTCGCCATATTTGTGGACCAATTGTTGCAAATTGTGAAAACGAATTGTTTTGTAGGGATTCAGTCCCAACCAAAACCAAGCCAGTGGGGTTCATAGAGGTTGAACTCGGCCAGAAGTATGACCTCATGCTGTGCATTTTGGGTAATGTCTACAGTCAAACTTCATTAGGTGATTCTTTAAAACAGCACGGGCTGGTTTGACCAACATTGCAAATTATATTATGATTATGGTGTGTGTGTGTTTGTGTTTGTGTGTGTGTTCAGGAATGACAGTATATCACCCTGTGCAGCAGTGTGGCTCATTGATCAATTAGTTTTTGGACGACAGTGGAGACCTCTGGCACGGAGAAATACTCTTTATCAAGCGTCGGCCACACAGACAATACTGGTCAATATATTGTTGTTTCTTTTCATGGGATCATGTTGAAATATACGTACTGTATATCCAGATGTATCCTACGGAGCAATATACTGCTTCAATTTCTCTGGGTGAATGTTCTGCACTGACTGCAGAAAAAAAAGACTAAATATCCTTTACGATGTTCAATCAATAGATTTCCAGTTTTGCACCATAGACAGTATGTTGGCCGGACGACGACATAGCAACACTATGTAAACCGTGACATCACTGACATATGAATTGATTCAGATGGAGAGCAAAGCACAATCTGTCTGCCTCACTTGCTGTTGTTTGACTCATACAGTTTGCATGCACCAGGGACAACTGCTCACTGGGCGTTTATTGGCCTCTACAAGTTGCTCACTCACACTGTTGTGGTTCAAATACATAAGGAGTGAGAATGGGTTTGTGTTGAAACCAAATAATAATCACACAGAATTATTTAAACTCATATTCGCTATTACAATCTAATTATGGAAACACATTTATTATTTATGCATTTTAAATTCAGCTAAATGTATTGAGAAGAAGCACTCTTTGTTACATTATAACAATGTGTTTAGACTGGTATTTTCTTTAACAGTGTGTAACAGAAAAACAGAAGACCTCCTCACTGTCTCTGCTGTTAATGTCCAGGGTTCTGCTGCTTTGCATGCTGCCTCGCACTCTGGTTATTATGTGAGCCGCAGGGAGCGGCCCCTTACAGACAGCCACGCATCACAGGGGTTCCCACTGCCATTTGATATGTGTGATTTTATTCATATGGAATAAATATATTGTGAATTATATTAGCATACTAAACAAGAACATGCTCCTGGCTCTCTGGTTTATGATAACGGAAAGAGAAATATTCATTAAAACTAGTGATTGTATTATCATGTGTAATCAGGGAGCAGGTAAAAGACAGGTTGTTACTTTCCTATAGTGCACTATTACACTCTGCAATTGGAATGTCAGCAATCATGGTTTTTACACATGTACACTCACCTCTTTGTGCACTGATCCTTACAGACACATTTCCCAAGCAGAACAATACATAATGGGGCTTTTCTGTTCAGACCAAACCCATTAGTTAATTTCAACATCCTACAGACTCTCTGTTTTTGTCAGAGATGCTTTCTTCCTTAATGGTTTCCACACAATGGGGCTGTCATTGCAATACACCCTAAAGATACATTCAAACAAAGCTGCATTTATCTTGTTCCTTTAATTTTTTTTTAAACAGACTGGTCTGTATGAAATCTGAGCTGGGGCTTGTGTCCAGTGTGAGTGAAGAGCCCATTTTAAACCACACACAAACAAACCTGATTTTGTGCACTTTTTTTGTTGTAGCAAGAGTGAGCTGCCCACCTTCTTCCATATATCTTCATTGTAATACACAGCGGTGAAGAATAGAGGGCAGGGCATTACAAAGATCATTAGAAGAAGACAGAGCTGCCCGGAGCCACTGGATGAATCTAAAAACCTAGCGCACACTGGAGGAAGATCATTTTGATTGACGTTGCAGAGACCACATTCATTCATCATGCAAGACTTTGGTACACCACCACAAGTCATTTTAAACCTAGCCATCCACCCACCAACTCCATCTCCCAAACCCCCTGCTTTCCTCAGCTATAAATCATCATCTATCTAGCCACAGGCCAGAGCAAGGTGACACCCCCCTACTCTGATACCAACACCACTGTAGGTGAGAGGGAGGGAGAGGGAGGGAGGTAGAGAGGTACAAAGAGGGGAGAGAGAGCGCAGGGCAAGAGAGAGAGTGGGAGGAAGAGGCAAAAGGTTGAGAACAGGGAGGCAAGAGGGAGAGAGTGTATCCGTCTCGTGGGCTGTCACAGTTGGAAGGAAATCTTTGATGTAAACTCTATTAGTATTTTGGCGTGTAGAGACACAGCTCAGACCCCGCGGTTGGTGGCACCTCAGAAAGACTAGATCCTGGCTGGAAATGCAGTCACACACAGAGAGCATAGCCGGAGAAAGGTGAAGGAAGAGTGATAACTGGCATAACAATCTAAAAAATATATGTGTTCCATCACCTGTTGGGAATATGATTTCTGTCTGGTGCTTGAATTAATAACTTACATTTTTCTTTCTGTTTGCTGTTTGAGTTTGAGGCCTATGCTTGTGTGTGACCAGCTTATATCAGCTCAGCCTATTAACTAGCAGCTAATCTCAATATAGACTTTATGACCTTTTGACAGTGAATAATTTCATTCTTTAAATAACTATGAATTTTAACTGCATTTGAGGAAAGCGGCTTAATCGATAAGTTGCAATTATAAATGTAAATTTGCACCGCCGTAGCCTATGTGTTTAAAACATCTTCTGTTAATGGAGTTGGCGTGACCCTGAAACGTCTTTGAAGGAGTAGTATTACGTTTAAGGAGATGCTTATTTTCTCTCAAGCAGAGCATTGCATGAACAGACAATAGATATTAATGGTGGTAACTGGTTAGCTTAATTTAGCTCAAAGACAGGAGGAAGGGGTAAACAGCTTAACTGTTAGTTAGAACCAAGTTAAACCAAAAGTTGAAATGTTTAAAAAAAGGACAAAAACAATATTTGTCATTTGATGGAAGTTAGCTGCTTGAGGTGCTGGCAGGACACTGTTTCAGTCTATACTACTGTAGATTAAGCATTCAGCACTTATCCAAAATGTTAAACTATTCTTTTTCTTAACCCATTGATGACTATGGCAATCTAGGATGCATGTCCTTAATGCCTGAGGGTTTTCTGAAAAAATAGTAGGAATTGTCAAGTCTACCAAAACCTTAATATCTAAGCCTGTGTAGCACATAGAAACATGAAATAAAATACATTTAAAAGTTAAGGTTCACAGGTTTTATTTAAACATGCTCCCTTAGCGCTTACAAACCAACAAATATTTCTAAAAATCGTCAAAATGAGATGAATTAGAAAATTATTAAATATTGTTAATAAATAGATGCAATGTGTTGTGAGATTTTCGTCAGTAGTCTATAGTAGACCTTGATTCTGCGCACCAAACGCCACTAACTGTTCTGTCGCCGACATAGCTGGCGTATTTTTTTAATTATTTTGTTTTATTTTTTTATTTTTTATTTTTTTGATTGACATGATTTTTGGCAAACCACACAACTTTTGGGTGGTCACGTGGTCTTAAAAAAATCAACAAAACCCACCTCATGTGTATTTGAACCAATGACAGTGCATTCTATGCTGGGAATGCCATGAAAATTAGATAAAGTAATAATGCTGCGCGACGCAGCATCAGGCAGGAGAGCCAATGTGGCATCGCGCAGCAGCCGTCATCAATGGGTTAAGACAAAAAAATCACCTCTTCTCTGGACATTGCCAAATCCACCAACCCAGCTTCATTTATCTCTCTTGAGAAAGGGCTTTCTGTCCTTTCTTGTGCTAGCCAAGGAAGACATATTTTTTTAAACATGAATGAATGCTTTGTTCACAGTAATTTCTATGACTGAAAATAAGTGTTCAAAGCTCATGAACTGGTCTTTAAAATATTTAACAGAAGAGGTCTATCATGGGAATGCACCATGTGTGTGTGTTTGTGATTGATACCAGGGTCTGCCCTTTGGAAGTTGTTGTTGTTAGACAAATAAATAATATGTTAATTTATTCTATACAACCTGTTCATTTATTATGTACAACGTTTTACAAAAGTGATCTTGTTTTTTTTCATCAGCAAAATATTCACTTGTGAAGGACAGTGTTTTATTAGCCTGTGACAATAGGGATGATTTGTAGCACCTTCATGAACAGCTCTCAAACATAATGAGCTCATCCGGGTGTGAGCAGAAGGTTATGACAACAGCTAAACGGGAACGTTGTTGGCTCACTTAACCTGGACAACACTGGCTGTTATTTCATGCAAGATGGTATGGACAGAAAAAAAAAATCAAATTTCATTGAATTAATCACTAGCGGTTAGTTTAACGAAGCGTATCGGAGTATAGAGAAACCCACTGTTACTGCACATTGCTTCACATGCCCTGCGTTCCAAATCACATACTTTTTCTTTTTACTACACTATACTAAAGTAGTGGTCTTAGGGCCATAGGAGAGAGAAAAAAAATCTCAAACGGAAGATTTGTTTTCATTATGTCAAGAAATTTAAAGAATAAAGACCAATACTCCAAAATGCTATTGGAGTTAGTGGGGGCATTTTTGTATTTCCATCATACTACAATTGACCTGCATTTATTGGGACATCCTTAATCTTTTTCTGGCATACTAAATAGTATAGAAGTATGGGTATTGGAACGCAGGGATGGTCTCATTCAAACACACAAATGAAGCCATTTTCTCCATGTCATATGTATCACTTCTCAACTGAGATGAAAGGATTGCAGGCAAGCTGGATGTAATGGCACCAAATTGACCCAGCAGGCTCAGTGGGTAAGGTAAGGTTCAATTCTGCTATAGTTTTTTTTATTTCCTAGTTTATCAAAGGGATGCAGAGCAGGGGTGAACCCAGCCATTCATCAGCCCCACAATGGTAACGAGGCTCCCCTTGTGAAGTGTTATGAGAGAGGAGAGCAGCAGGAGGGAGAAGAAAAAAGGGAAATAATATAGGCTATTCGGCTGTGCTGCCATCTCTTTGCTACCTAGACAGCGGTAATGGCACGTGGATGTAGCGTGGAGATCGCAAGCTACGTCGTCACAAGTCTTTATACGCTTGATAGCTTGACTGAAAAAGAGCACAGTGTGTCAATGTATTTCCATCTCTCTTGTTTTCAAAGATAACAGATAGTAAATGAACGTTGTTGTTGTTGCACATATTGGACCCAGTTTTTTTTATGTCACATGCTGTATAGCAAAGAGATGATAAATCCACAAGATGGTTGTTATTATCCCAGCACTTCTTTTTATTTTTTTAAAGCCTAAAACAACCACACAGTATAAACATCCTGGTATTACAGATGTGCTCCCCGCTGTTGTGACTTGTTCCCATTAAGTATTAAAGTGATTTCAAACCGACTTCCTTTGGTAAATAATACAGAACGCTCTTAGTGTGTTATAGAGGTTGATGACTCAGTCAAACAGTGCTCACTTTTTTTTTATATACATATATACATACTTGAACTCTGCAGCAGCGACTGTGTTTCAGTAGTTAAACGTGGACACAGTCACGGCTGTAGCCTGGTGCATTGATTGGCCCCCCGAGGAGGGAGTTAAAGTACCTCCGCTGAGAGAGATTCACCACAGGGCTTCACCAGGGTTCATATTCAAATGAGTCTACGCTATGATGATTTTTTTTTTCTTTCTTGTTTCTTTTTTTTAATCATCAAGGGAGGAAAGAAAGGCAGCCACCATTCTCTCCTCCATCCCCCCCTGTAGCCTTTCTGTGACAGAGACTAACGCAGACAGACACACAGACGGCATGTGAGCAGTGACTTCCTGATGTCAGCTACAGATGGCTCGTGCCATGGCAGATTAATAGCCGTACTGGGTAGAGAGAGAAACCCCATGCTGAGTCTGACACAGGAAGTCTGCACCAGACCAATACAAATGTGGTGCAGGTTTTTTAGAGAGTAATCATAGCGAGTGTTATCATTGCTACAAACATTTTTAAGAAAAGAAGGCTTGCTGTTAAGATCATGTTTTTTGGCAAAATCAATGAATATCTCCTCATGATCCCGCTACCTGTCCATACTGTGTGTCATTACAAAGGGCTGTGTATTAACACTGTATTATTTTCTCATAGTGCACACACACACAGTACGTACACAGGTAGCGGATCTTGAGGAGAGAGTCACTATTTTGACAAAAAAGAGATTTTCAACAACAAGCGTTCTCCAGAATCGCTGACTCCATCTTTTTACGCAGGTTTATTCACATCAGTGCATGCAGGATTTTTTTCTGCAGAAATAGTGTGTGTGGATTTGTGTTATTGTTTTCAAGTTGTCCATGGCTCTCCCTTGTGTTGTGATGAAAGCGTCTGAAGATAACAAGAGGGAAGCAGCTGAGGACAGAGAGAGACAGAGAGAGAGAGAGAGATGAAGGGATGGATGGACGAGTGAATGGTTGGATAGAGAAAGAATGTTGAATGTATAAACCTTTTGTTTGTTTTAGTGCCAGCTCAGCATCAGCTCATGCACTAGTTTCTTCTCACACATCACTTGATAAGGGGTAGAGGGAAATCAAGAGCTAGTTCCCGTCTGCACCCCGTTATGACTGAACCACTGTCAACAGTAGACAATGCGGGTACACAGGGCCGTCTGAGGTAAAGGTCTGTGACAGTGTGGGCTTTCCGAAGCACGTTTTGCTCACTCACTCTGGTTGGATACATAAAGAGACCAATGCTGCGATGTCAGTGGGCTACCAAACACACACTGTACACCCTCAACTACATGCACACACACACATGCGCGCAGACACGCACGCACACACACACACACACACACACACAATCGCCTCTCTTGCTTCAGGCAGTTCTTCTGCTTGGCTTACAGTGCTTGTTGGCTAAATGGCTGTGAGTAGCCCTCACACTATCATAGCAACACTTAACTGTCCCTCTAGTTAAGACTGGCATCCTCCTCTATTGTTCATCTGTGAGAAATTTGGCAGAGCTTCTTTCAGACTCATCCAAAGTGAACAAAAGAACATTTGAACCAATTTCTAGTGCTGTTTTCTCCTTGCAGATAAAGCTTAACAGATGAGGAAATGCGTCACCGCCAGATACACAGGCATGCACATTAAACACACCCTGTACACACAAACAAACACACACACACACACACTATGTGATTGTCTCTCACACCTTTTGTTGCTTTTTGAGTTTGACAACTTTCACACCAGCTATTGCACCAGAGGATTTCACACTCCTGTCCCACTTTTTTTTTTTTCTTTGGGCTGCGATGCTTCAGATGAGTGTATTTCCAGCTCAAACTAATAACCAGTAATATTTTCCAAAAATGTAATAAACGCCCTGATGATTAAACTCAATAATTTCCTCGGAGGCAGGAGCCTGTGCATCTTGGGGTTATATTTGAATATTCTAGCGTTCATATTGGATCCGTATATTATTCGGGGCGCAGTCTCCAGGGCTCTGTAATAACCAGAGGTGGAATTAGAAAAAGTTTGCACTCAAAGCTGCGAGTTGTCATCACTTTGTATGCGCTTATTTTTTTTTCAGTCCCAACAGCTTGCAGATTGCTGGGGTCTATTTGTAGCTATAGTCCCTCGCTGGCCTTACCAACACCACATACATGATGTGTGAATTCGGCTTTCAACTAGTTTTTAGCAGAGAGCGCTTTTTTTTCTTTCTGGTGGGGTGTAAAAATCATGCATAGATAGCTAAGGTGTGGTGTGAATTAGTACGAGGCGCCTGACTTCAAAGGATGGGCCTCCTAGTGTTAGATATACTGTATTAACAATCAAGTGAAAAAAGGTTTGGGAGAACTATTTCTGTTCTTATTTGAGTCTGTGTTTTGACAGATGCCTGGAGGAAGAGGTTCAAGCTAACCAACACGCATCGTTTCATGTGTCGCTAGGAAGCACGGTTGACTCTGAGGCCCCACTCGTCTACACTAATTGGTTGACTAATCAGGCGTGTCTGAAATTGGATTTTGTAAGTGTGCAAGAGGTCATTCCCTGAATATTTGGGATCTGTTTTGCACAATTTTACTCTTGATGAAAAGGGGGCTTGCATTTGTGTGTGGTGTATTGACATCTGGCTGTTGAATTTAAAGTCTGGACTGAGTTCCCTTTGCTAGGAATGGCTCATGTTTTTCTAGTTGTGCACAATGATTTTATAATCTTATTATCAGTTAATATTATTCCAGTGATATTTCACAGATACCATCAGATATATGTGCCAGTGCAATTAATGTTCAAAGAGAAACCCAGTAAAGGGGAAGGTTCAACCAAACCAAACTCATTTTGCCCCATTGTTTCACATATTTTGAAATGATTATATTTTGCAAAATGCAAAAAAAAATAACATTTTCTATTCTTAAGGTATTTTCAGTCTACACTGCAGGGATTTTATGAACATCTCACAGATCTTTAAGTTTTTTTCCAGGCGATTTTCTTCATAGTGAAGCAAAACTATGCATTAGTAATAATCAGTAAGGCCTCCTGTGGACCCTCTGTTCTATATTGTGACTCTGTTGCTCAACACTGTTTTCTCCTGTCCTGCTGGATGTGGTGACAGTGTGGCTTTACAGGTGTTGACCTAACCCATGCTGCTGACTGGCTCTGCTTTGCTCTGTGCGTCTGTAGACACAACTGAGCAGTCTACTGCTCTGCTTTCTGCCCTGCACTGTGTGTGTTGCCTATTGATCTGCTCACATCACATGCCTGACCACCTCTCCCCAGCCATCTCTTATCTGGCCTGGACCACCTAGTCCAAGTCACCAGCACATGACAGCATGTATCCACTCTCACTTTATCATCCTTCCCTTCCCATTTCTCTTTTAGGTCTCTTTTCAGTGGGGCCATAACATGTCTAATATAAAACTACAAGTCTAATTTAAATTTAATAATTAATTTGCTGCCCCCCGAAAATATGATTTTTTTTTCCTTTGCTTAATCGGTGGACCCTGAATTCATGAAAGTGCAATAATACATTGTTGAGGTGTCCCGTTAAAAAGTCAACATTATTATGTTAGTCTTACAATTCAATAACTTGAATCATGAATAAAAAGAATAACATACGATATAAGTAAGATTAAAATTGATTAGTTTTGCTTTTGATAACAAACTGACTGATCAAACAAGATGATGCATCTATCCACATGGACACTTATCGGTCAGTGCCATAAAGTTATTGAGCCCTATAACTTCTAAAGGATTAACTAATTTTAATCAGTATTTCAAAGAGCAATCTCTATCCATGCGTGTGTATTCTACTGCTCAACAATGGTTTCTCTGAGTACTTGTGGCTCAATGGTTGAATTACTGTAAATGTATTTTATCCAAAACACTACATGTTTTTTTTTTCTGTTCATTCACCGACACACACACATTCAAATAGAAACAAGCTTCCAAGCAGGGTTATCACATGAGTTTGAACCTCCCAAACCTGTGAATCAGTGTACTAGCTGCTCTGAGCCACAGCTCTATGAAACATGGGCTTTAGTAGCACTTTGACGCACACAAACACATGGTCATGAGTACATACTGAGGAGATAACTGCTCACACATTGTCTGAAACCATTCCACTGTCTTCTTTGTTTAGAGCAATTGTATCTCATGTTTGAGAGGAGCGTCTCATTCCTAGTTATTTACATGAGCAGGATGCAGAAGGTTTGGTGGAGGAGAGTTTGTGACATGAACAACAAGAAAATGAAAAACGACACACTTAAGGAATATCAAAGATGGGCACGGGTCATTAATAAGCTCTGCTTGACATTCAGCTAAAAGGTTTCCATTTCACCAGCATTATCTGGACTGTATCTTGACTTTGCCTGTCTTTTCTTGTCAGCGGCGCATCATTCAGCGTGCACTTTCCAATGGCTCTGGGTCTTACCACCTATCAGCACCTCACGTCTGACTTAACGATTTCTTGCGAGACACCTCAAGACGACGGCACTATTTTTAACACAACAGCAGCTGTGGCATTTGAATGGTAGGAGGGAAATTGTTTCAACATTTATTTTGAGTTTGGCTCGCTTGGGCTGGGCCATTTTAACCCAACTTATATGAGCAGTGTGCGTGTGTGTGTGTGCGTGTGTGTGTGTGCGTGTGTGTGCGTGTGTGTGCGTGTGTGTGTGTGTGTGTGTGTGTGTGTGTGAGAAAAATATGTGAGGAAGAAAAAAGAGAAGGTGAGAGGAGGATTCTTTGACCCCAGTGAAAGTGAGTAAGGGATCAAGTTGCGGGTGCCGCTTAGCGAGGTGACTATTCCAAGAAGTGGTGTAGTGTTACGTCTTTGTCGTGTTAAGATGCCCGGCTCTGGCCCGCTCTCTCTCCGTCTGTCTTTCAAAGACCCTGGCGCTAAGTTGGTAACTGTTTCCCAGACGTCTCCGCATTTGGCCCTCTGTCTCTGGCAGAGGTGTGTAGGGACACTGGGTGTGTGTGTGTGTTTGTAGTGAGAGTGAGTGAAGTCATACACATATCCCCCCTACCAGGAAATTGCAGCCATTATGTGCCATGGTGATCACTCCTAGTTATTTTGTTGTGTATTATGACCATATACAGATATGTTATATCTGGCTGCTCCGGTGGTCCGGTGGTAATTTGCTCCCAATAGCATAAGCCACGTCCATTACCTGATATCTCTAAAGATTTACTGCACCGCAGGGCCATAGAGCGTGTTCTCTTATCATTCTCAGCGTATCTCTCTCCCTTGAATAGCATTTCCAATGGAACACCATTACTTTGGGGCATCCTGTGTGGTTCACTAATCGCATCCTTGAAGCAAATGTTCATAAGCCGTATTTTCCGTGAAAGCGGTTTGCATAAGACTTACTGTGTGTAGATAATCAAATTAAATCAAATAACATCAGTCTCTTTTTCTCGGTAACAATGTAAACATGTTTGTATAAATGTCCTTTACTATGCAAAACACACAGCACCAGAGGACATGTTTCCCTGTCAGCATGCCTAACGAGCTGAAGGAAGTAACCGGACAAAATAATTAGTCTTCACCAGCAATCACCACGCTCGTTAATCAGCTTAGAGTGAACCGTGAATACATAAATAGCTTTTCATACTAGTCCCACATCCAAAAGAACATAACAAGTGTGTAATTACCAGCCCCGGATTACACAGAATACATCAGTCTTTAGACATTACCCCACCACACTGTAATTCAAAATCTATTTCTCTCTTCTTTTTTTTGCAATCATTTAGAGCTTATGCCAAAGCAGGAGCGGTAAATCAAGCTTGAGACAGTTTAAGGAGCATGAGGATGAGGGGTAGCCTGGTCCAACCAGACCAGTGCTTCTCAGATGGTGAGTTGTCAGGTGGGGCGCGGGCTTCCTTGATTTCCAACAAAAAAAATTATTATTATTATAATTACACATCGTGCTAGCAAGCACGATGTGTGCTTGTGCATGGTCATATCCACGCAAAAGGCCGCGATTTGCAGTAAATAAATGTCCACATGTGTCTCTGTAGGCTATTTAAAAGGAAATCAAGCAAGTAGAGTAATAATACCATTAATGAATTATTGTTTATCACATCACAGAAGGCCTATTGGCCTATAATAATAAAAATAACACCACCCTAACTATGTTTACAGTTTAAAAATGTTTTGAATGAAATGCAAACGTCAGCGAATCATTTGCTCTTGTTTCTCTGTCCTGAGATTCACACAGACTGAGCAGTCTTGTTTAAATGACACATTGAGCTAATAAACTGAACTTTGATTTTTTTTTTGCTGCAGAAGTTATCTCAGCTATTTTTGTTATCTAATTTGATAATAAGGTGATTGTATGCAGAATGCTCGTGCCAGAAACTCAAACAGTGGTTTTGTACAGATAAATAAATAAATAAATATTGTTTATTGTTTGTTTATTGTTTGTTGTAGTTTCAGACTCACTCTGGGTAGTTGGGTGGCAGAATATTAGCAGGTTCTCAATTGTATTTAAATTTAGGGGGGGGGGGGGGGGGCGTGAAAAAAATTCTGTCCCCTAGGGGGGGCATGACAGAAAATAATTGAGAACCACTGAACCAGACCATCGTACTTCATTTAATTTGTACTGAAGGGAAAATGAAATTTGGGCGGGTGGAGCCAGGCTAGATGAGAAGGGTTTTACTTTTCTCCCAGGTTAAGCGTCATGGCTCCACAACATTACGGTTTGGCCGTTGTGAACTTGAGATAAGGCATAATGGCCTTGATAATGATATCTCTTGTTGTGGGCCAAACAGGAGTTAGTCTTCTGCTACACGTTCAGTTTGATTTATGACGGGAGGTGAACTGCTCATTACTGCTCGATTCCAAGCGAGTTCACGCGCACCAGCTCTCTCTCTCTTTTTCTCTCTGTATCTCTCTCTCTCTTCACCTCCTTCCCATGCTGTACTAGGTGTGAGGTAACTTATTTGCATGATTTGCCGATGCCTCTTAACTGCTTTTTCTCACTGCATATAGATGCCTAGATCAGATTTGGTCTTCCCACGTTTCTCTATGTGCTTGTGCCTGTTTCCCAGTTTTTATCGTATAAATGTTATGTGCACGATGTGTGTGTGTGTGTGTGTGTGTGTGTGTGTGTGTGTGTGTGTGTGTGTGTGTGTGTGTGTTTCTTGTGAATACTGTGTGTTTGTGTGCTGGAGCGTTGTGTGGTTTAAGTGGTAGAGTTAGCTGATATTATGCACGTCACGTCACGGCCAATTAAGCCCCGGCTTACTGGAGCCCCTTTGAGTGTGATCTTTCACAGGAGCGAGTGTGAAATCTCAAGGACTGGTTGGAAATTATACACCAGCATTTTATTCAGATACTAAGCTCCTAACTCCTCTCATCTAAATCAGCCCTCTCTAGGTGACCTGTCTAATGAACGTGTGCTTTAATGCGTGTGATTTCTCCGAAAGCACAATGTTAATGGTTGAATGTAACATTAAAATGAAAACATTAAATTAAATAAAATTAACACAGCTGCTTGGTTTTATGTACATTTGGCCAATTATGATCAAAGACTGATCAACTTCAACAAGAAGTAGTCTGAAAGTCAAGGAGTGGAATCTAATAACGTGCACAGCTCGTTTCGGAAAAGATTCAGTCACCATTTTCCATGATTGAATGGTCAAAATATTCACTGATAATAACCATTGGCTCTTCACTGTTTCTATCTTTGGCGTGTATATAATGGCTTGGAGACCCCCCCCCCCCACACCCTGGACCATCCTTACAGTGTATCTAAGTGTTGGTCTCCGGGCAGACCTCTCTCTCTCATGTCTCCATACTTGGCCTTGAATGTGACCTGCTGTTATCATAGCTAGGTGCTTATGATTCTCCCTGGGAGCTGCTATCATGAGATGTTTTTTGAAGCTGTGTGTATGATTTAAACCCGCGCTGGGTTGAAAATGATAGGCTGGTGGCTGGATCCAAGCCTCTCAGGGATCCATGTGTGTGTGACGGAGAGATAGCTGCAAAGTGGAACTGACTGTCAGTTTATATTTTTAGATCCCAGGTTTGTTAACAAACTCCCCTCTCTGTATCTCTTGCTCTTCCCCCTATGTGGTTACTCGGTTTGCCAGCCGTTAATGTCTCACCAGGGACACAAGGTGGCAAATAGATGAATGGACTTGACTCCGGCTTGTATTTTTGTCACAAATGATCTGCCCTGCTGCTTTGATTCTTCAGAACCTCCACTGTCACTATAACGCCAAACAGCTGAAGTTAGAACGTGCTTTGTTTTTTTATTTTCATATAACAAGGGGAGAATGTACCTGACACATCTTCCTTGCCTTTTAAATTGTGGCATATGTGGCAAAAAATAATGCTGTTATAACAGTGTTTTGTTTTTTCAACTGGTCTAGAAGCTTTACATGTTTCAAATCAAAAATCAAATCAAATCAGTTTTATTTGTAAAGCCCAATATCATAAATAGACATTTGTCTCAGTGGGCTTTACATTTCATACAGTATGACACCCTGCCCGTACACCCTTAGCTCGGCTGAGAAAAAACTCCCAGTAAAAAACCCTTTATCGGGATTAAAAAAATTGAGAAATCTCAGGGAGAGTCAACCAAGTAAGGGATCCCTCTCCCAGGACGGACATACTGCAATAGATGTCATAAGTAGAGAAAAATCACAAAGGAATTCAATCATTGACCAGATGTTTACATGGTAATAATAAAGTAAAGTGTGTATAGTGTGAATGCAGGAGGACATTTTTCTTGGCTGCAGAGATGCTGTCTAGACTTGAAATATCACCCAGCTGCGTGCGTGGACCCAGCGATGTGTTTTGCGTGCAAACTGTGCTTGTGAGAATGTGTGCATGTATCTGAGTTTACAAGGCATAACCTTGTCCAATAGGGCTGCATCATGTGCTGATCAGCTACCCGTCTGTCCCTAGGACAAATGTCCCTCTATCTCCCTCACTCTGTAAGGCCTCTCTGTCTTCAGCATTAATTGGGTTAGGGGGGCTGACTTTATAAGAGTCTGCTGCAGTTTTCTATCAGTTCCCACTGTTGCTGTAATAATGCAAAACATCTGACAGGGTTAGTCTGTGAAGAGCAGGTTACCAGTGAGACTCACTCACTTTGGGTAACATGAGAACACTCTAATATTGTAGTAGGAGAGTCATAATATTTGGCTTCAGAACACACTGCCTTTCTTGCACATTTCTTGTTACACAACAGCCAACTGCTTCCCCTGACACCGGTTGGCACAAGGAACACGCGCATTGGGTAGTGGTCTTTTTTTTGTATGGTTGTCATTTATTTTTCAAAAGGAAAGGAATGTACTGTAAGAACATATAATATGCAAGATGTATGTCATTATTATTTATATTATCATATACTAATAGATTATAATATATTATTAGGTATCCCTTTTTTAATTGCATCTAGTGTATTTTCTACCCGACCTACTTTAGAACATTTGAATTTCATGACATTTTGCCCTTTTAACCTTTTGGGCTTCTCATAATTGAATTTAAAATGTATTAATAAACACTGTCCTTTATGTCAACCATGAAGGTGCCAATCATGGTCAATTATATTTGTTGTAAATATAGACCACGTTGGACTCATACAGCCCTTAGACATTCTCAAGCAATAAGAGATACTCTTATCTCTTTTTTTGTGCTTCCCAGCCCCCATCGCTGCCTTTTATCTTCAGTGCGGCTTATTCCTCGTAGCCTATACCAAAAAGAAAGTAATCTGCATCACCCTCAGGCAGACTTTTCTGAGAATTGCTCGGTACTAATTGATATTCTAAATTTGCCGTTCGACCCCCTGAGGCGTCCCTATCTCTATTAAACGATACAGGATAACCAACAAAACTTCTGTTCTTGTCCATCTAAGCAGAAACTAAGAGAGTGCGCCATCATGGAGACTGGGGAGTTCCTAGAGGACGAGCTCTAAAACGTGGGAAAGATTTTCCAATGTCTTCCTTTCTATTTAACTCCGTTTTCTATTAGCGGCAGATGGATATTACGGGATGATTTTCACAACTGCAGCAACCTCCTTTTTTAGAAGACGTCTCCCTGCTCTTGTACGATTGTAACTGAATAGCTTTAATATACTTCGGCCCATATTAGAGACAGTGTATGCAAGATATAAAAAGAGCAATCTCTTTTTTTTAAATTTACTATTTATTTCCTCATTACCTACACTCTACACAATCGCGAACACGGTGATAACTGCTGACAAGGGCGTGCGACAACAGAGTACAGTGCAAAGCGCTCCTCGCGTCAGCCCTCTCGTCTACACTTTACAAAAGGTTATTTCTTGCCTTAACTGAACATGCTGTTTACCTTAGATTATGATTATTAACCAGCTTTGCTCCACGCCAGAAAATGCCCGCTGTAGAAAACCCAAATTGAAATTGAATAACATAAAACACACACAGCGAGGGGGAATGAACTTACACTTAGTCCCCACCCGTCCCTATACCTCCTCTTCCGTATCTCCATGCCTACCTTCATTTACTTGGCCGGGCTCAACGCTAACACTGGCTTTCTAGGACTATCCCCAAGACACGATGTGGGTATGAGTTTCAACCAAGGTCACCCATTCATTTCCAAGCTTTTGACAGTTCTGTGGTACGGATATATGGGTCAGACCTCTCAGGGTGTATCCATGTACTCCCTAGCTTCTTCTCCATTGACCCTCCACTAAAGGGCTTGAGGGGTACTGGGTGGTGGGGGATGGTGGAAAGGTATTGTACGTACATTATATATATATATACTGTGTATGTATATATATATATATATATATATATATATATATCTATAGTCCTCATTTCTTCTAAGACGTCTCAGTGGAATTCCAGTATAGTAGACTCTCTCCCCCCCCCCCGCCAACATTAAGTGTTGAGAAGAAATTCCGCAATGATCTTCCAATTAATCGGACAGGGCCATACAGAAGCCCATTAAATTGATCGTCGTGGCAGCGGCCGGGAGTCACGGCACGCCCCGTGCCACTAGATTTCCTCTGTGTCACTGTCACCTCACACAGGGCTGCTGTGTTGTGCAGGTGAAGGATGCCACATGCTATACCTGCTCTGATTGTTTTTCACATTATTCCTTAATCGTTTAGCACACAGACAGCTAAGTAATCACGACTTCATTAGGCGCAGTGGCTCACATGGGACCCAACGTGAAACAGAAAATGAGAGAATAGCAAGGGCGGTGGAAGCACTTTGGTACCATTTACAGAACAAAACCCACTGTTTTATACTTGATGAACTGTCTTTATATTGTACCAGTGTGGAGCATTTCAGCAAAAAACTAATTGTATTTGTTTTAATCTCCTCTGGGGAGAGTGGTGAATGGTAATAATGTCTTCCCCTCAAAACACATGATGTCCTGGTTCCCATTGTCTCACTGTATAATGAATGTATAGTACAATAGCCAGCAGGGACCGTGCCTTCGCTAGTCCGTGTCTTCCCCTTAACAATGAATCCTGTTCAGTGTAATAACAGTATATTGTCTCTATTGCTATTAAAACTCCCACACCCACCCACCATCATTCTCCGGCACTCTCCAATAACGTAATGCAATCACATACGGATGACTCTATGCACATATTTCCAACTAGAGCCGTCTATGACAGTTTCTTCATAGTATTCATTGCAAGGTTATCTATCATATTAGCTTATATAGGGCTGCCAGTGCCCTGTGTGATAAGTGACAGGGGGGGAGGGGTTTGAATTAAACATATATTAAAATATGGATGTGACAAGACGGATACACATTGCTCTCTCTCTCTCTCGCTCTCTCTCTCTCTCTCTCTCTCTCTCTCTCTCTCTCTCTCTCTCTCTCTCGCTCCTCATAAGAAAGATCAAGCCGAGATATTTCCACTCCGGGGGGGGGGAGTGAGGGGGAGACGGGGAGCGATCCATTTTGAGGAATCGAAAGTTCTTCAAATATCGTTAAAGATGAACGCATGCATCATTCATAATGGGAGCCTCTCTGAGTATGATGGGTGGCTCATCTCTCCCTCTATCTCTCTCTCTCTCTGCCACTAATTCACTCCCCCCCCCTGCATTTTGTCTGCCTCCCTTTCTGCACGCACTCTTGAGAAAAAGGCCATCTAGTTTTATTTCTACATTCTTTATTTTGTTTCGGTTTATCTTTTTAAAATGTATTGGCCAGGTTATATATTATATTATGTATGCTGGGCAGATGGATGAGGGACATTCCATTATACATGGCTGTGCTCTCTCTGTCCCTGTTGCAATAGTCAATAAAAAGGGGAAATCAAGTTAGGATTTTGAATGATTTTGTTAGGCAAAATAAGATAGGGGTTATTGCACCTTTGCCGGTGCTCCCCTGTGCCGTCTGTGAGCGGGTCACATCGCTCTTCTCATACTCCCTACAGGCACCTCCCTCCAAACTGGGCCTGACTTAGATTTAGTGTTCCCAAGGGGCAAGAATGAATTTCCACAGCACATACATTTTTCTTTAGGATGAAATATGAATCCTGTGAAGTGAAGCCATTTTTAGTATCCTGTTGCGGTGGACAATGTAAACTCTGAGTCAAAATCAGGTGCACACTAAAAAAAGTATCTATCAAATTAAATTGTTTTGCCCCCAAAAAAACACAACAACATCTATGACCTTAGAGCATTATGAAAGTCTTAACCGGAAAAAACCTGAATTTGCGCCCAGTTCTAGACTAGTTCTAGGTCGTGTTCACACCTAATAGTACTCTTCTTTGGTGCGCACCAGTTGAGAGTGGATATATAGTTTTGTTTTTTAGATGTTTCGTTAACGTTCACAAAGGCAAAACTCAAACGGACTATTCTTTGTAAACAAAATTCACATGCACGGAAATGCTGTCAGACAGACAATTTATACAATCGCCTACATCAGAGAGCATTGCCCTGTTATTTTCATGCTTAATGTAGTGCACATATTGTAATGGCCAGAGTCTATTGA